>LXGU01000061.1:0-116246 GCA_001640685.1 Catunica adiposa
TCAAATCAAATCAAATCAAATTCGTGTAACACTGAAAGTACTTATGTTTATCTGAAAGCTCAGGTTTTCATATTATATAATGACATCAAAACATTCACTATATCTTCTAATGTAACAACATTTTTGATATGTTTTTTTATAATTTTTAGTTTTATTGCATTCAAACACTAACTCCAACCATGCTTATCCAAACCAAAACGCTCACCATGCATGCTACCGCAGATGAATGCCGCTCAATACCAAATCAGTAATAAACAGGAACAAAGAGCAAAAAAGAAAAACAAGAAAAACTCTGACAATGGATATGAGTAAGGCACATGGTATCTATTAAGGAAAGGTGCAGGGACAAGCCCAATTAAAAAAGGTAATACAGATATAATGCGATATTGTCGTCAAAGTACAGGTACAGTCGCCGAAGATGTCAAATCAACAGACGGGATGAGACATTTTTAGGCGGCCCAGTGAAGGACTAGAGAAATATGAAGGGGTATAATTGGTTATGTTGTTGTTGTTATTGTCTGGTGGCCCAAGTCACCATAGTGGAGTAGGTAACTGCTTAAACGCGGGCCTCGTCCTGGGAGACGTGGGGTTCGCCCTCACCAGAGTGCTCAGCAGAGGTCTGCTCGGTAGAGGAGACGTGCTTGGAGGAATCCCACTTGTGGGAGGTGATGGGGTTGACACCGAGAATGTACATGGTGTCAATCTCCTCAAGGGAGCGGTCCTTGGACTCGATGACGAAGAAGAAGACAATGAGAACAAGGGCAGCACAGCAGCCGGCGAAGACGAGACCGTAAAGGTAGTCAATGGCACCAGTGATGAAGCGGGTGAAGAAGGACATGAGGAAGTTGAAGAGCCAGTTAGAGGCGGTAGCCAAGGCCATGCAAGGAGCACGGTACTTGGCGGGGTAGAGCTCAGCAACGACGGCCCAGACGAGAGGACCCCAGGTGGTGGCGAAGGCAGCAATGAACAGGCAAGAGAAGACAATAAGGACATTGCCGGCAGTGGGGGTGTTCTCGGGGTGAGCGTGGTCCAGCTTGAAGTGACCGACAAAGGCGAAAACGAAGAAGCACATCATCATCCAGGCGGCACCAGCCATCAGGGCGTTACGGCGACCAGACTTCTGAACAACGTACAGACCACCGAAAGTGCAGAAGACGTTGACGGAACCCAGAATGATCTGAGTGACGTAGGAGTTGGACAGACCAGTGGCGGAGAAGACGGTGGTACCATAGTAGAAGAAGAAGTTGGCACCAGTCAGCTGCTGACCGGCCTGGAGGACAATACCGAGGATGGTGCGGTGAAGCATACCGGGACCAGTGAAGATCTCAGTCCAGTTAGTCTCAACAGCGGCCTTCTCCTCCTCGAGCTTGACGCGAATCTCAGTAAGCTGGTCGTTGACGGAGCGGTCGTTCTCATCAACACCGGCAAGGCGGGCAATGGTGGCACGGGCCTCGTCGATGCGGCCGAGACGGTAGGCGTAACGAGGAGATTCGGGCAGAAGGAGGATACCAAGACCCAGAATGATGGCCCAGGCAAAGGAGATACCGTTGGGAATTCTCCACGAGGCGGAGCTTTGAATACCCTCAGTACCGAAGTTGATCATCTCAGCAAGCCAGATACCAAGGGTGATGAACAGCTGGTAGCAAGAGACCAGAACACCACGGATGATAGCAGGGGCAGACTCGGACTGGTACATGGGGACGGCAACGGACAGAGAGCCGATACCGAGACCAGTGACCAGACGGCCGATGGCGAACTGAACCCATTGAGTGTTGGAGGAGATCTCAATGATGGTACCAATGCAGCAGAAGAAAGCGGAAGCGGAAATGCAGAGACGGCGACCAAGAGTGTCAGCAATCTTGCCGGCAACGAGAGAACCAATCAGAGCACCAATGCACAGAAGACCAACGATGGTACCCTGGCGAGCAGCGGTGAAGTCGTACTTGCCAGTCGACTCGTTGAGCTCACCGAAACGGCGGCCAAAGTCGTTCATGGCGAAGAAACCGGAAATCTGACCACTGTTGGGAGAGAAGATGTGTTAGTCAATGAACTAATGCTCAATGTTTATCGAGTCTTATGGAACGCATTGTGTTGTGAGAAGATCCACAACAGTTGCAGAGTGAAGCTTACCTGACATAGCCAAACATGAAGCCACCAATAGAGGCGACACCACCCAGGAAGCAAGCAGTGAAGGTGACACGCTGGTTGGCGATGATGTCGTCGACGGGAGGGGCAGCACCCGCATCAGCCTTTTCGACCTGATCGGTCTGTCTTTTGAGGAAACCCATTGTGTGTGTTGGGGTCGTTCTCAAACGATATTAGAATATGATATCAACTAAAGAATAGAAGATGGTGAAGATTTGTCGTCGGTGGATTCAAAGTGAATTGGATCCTAGTAGCAAGTCCGATGAAGAAGAAAGAGAGAGGAAGTCCGGAAAGCAGAGCGGGAAAGACCAGACTTTTATTCTCAAAGCCGTCTGGGGATGAGAGGGGGATGAGGAGGAGTGTCGTGGGGGGTGTGTGGAACGGCCCAAAGTAGTCAGAAAGCTATGGCAAGAGGTGTTGTCGAGGGAAGCGGATGATCGATGGGCACGCCGTAAGTGATGGAAAAGCTTCTATGATGGTCGTTGCAAGGAAACTGAAGGGCCGGGCTTAGTGGTAAATAGCACTAAAACAACACCAATGAAGAATTGAATAAAAACCTTGAATATCTAGCTAAGCCCGAAAAAATAATCAAATAAATTTATTAAATTTATTAAATCCATGTAATTAATCGCAATGGGAAAATAGCACGATTTAATCAAAGCTCAATACAACCAATACAACGCCGTTTCCTCTGTAGTTGTCTGCATCCCCGAACCGGGATCCAAGTCCAGATCTCCCAAATAGAGAAGACTGGGGTGATGTGGGGAATGGAGAGAGTCGAATGGGGAATCCGGTCTGTGGCGTGGTGACTTGTTGTCGTGAAGCTCGTGACTTAATGGTTGTAGTGTTTTTCTGGTGTGTTCGAGAGTCGACGTTGTGGAATTTGCGAGAAATTGGGTTAGACATACAATACAATTATATGGAAATACAAAGAATTAAAATTGCAGATGTCTTGTTTTGATACAGAAGACAAAAACAACAACAACAACAGCAACAACAACAGCAATTGTTTACAAAGAATCAGGATAAACATCAATGGTAGACATCATTTCCTGAATGCCCCACTATTAAGAGCACATTCCAGTAATAACGTTTGCAATGGGAAATAGCTTCGCCAATTTCAGAATACAGCAGGAACGAGCGCCATAAATGGTACATTCCATATTGGACCTACATTTGTGTATTTTCTGCCAAATGAGCCCAATGATGTGATACTGAAGCCCTTTAATCTTAACTACTTTAAACTTAAATCGGTCTGATGGCGGCTCAAACTTTGGGTGTCCAAGTGTGCGTCTGTATAACTCGGAGACCTACAAGACAAGATGACTGGTTGGCCTTAGTGGCGTTGTATCATCTGCCAGTCCGCCCGCTCATCCGACCACAACAAAGACATCAATGACGTCCTGGCCAAGTCGACCTGGCCAGACCACTAACACCAGAAACATCCGAAAACGGTAGTTCTCTCGATAAATTCATAGCTGCATTTAACTGCCGATTCCCTTGCCACAGCTGTCGATGCTTCTGTAAATCAGCAGAGGTCGTCGGCCCTATGCCCCAAGCTTCAAGTCACTTGACGCCAGTTCGTCACCTGTGCACTGGATGTTCTCGTCGCTTTCTTGGGCAACGCATGAGCCCTGATTATCTAATGACAATTAGTATAGCAAATATCAAGAGAAACCAAACGAGGCGGCGGGCCCCACCGAAGCGAAGCGCAATGGGACAGCCAGCAATTGCCCTGATCGCAGTTGTCCGAGTCCAAGATCAAAAGGGCATTAAAGCCACGAGTAAAATGGTATGGGTAAGGGTTTCTCGCATAATTAATTGATTGAATTTATCAACTTGGTTTTCAAGATGGACTAGGGCCCCAGCACTAAATTCCTTAATTCCTTAGTTAGGATCCCAGTCCAAGTCATTGAGAATATTTGCTCTTGAACTATGGCTGTAAAAGTTACCATGAAGGAACCTGAACAAGTAAAGAAGGCCACCAGCCAAAAACATGGAGGCAACATGACCACTACAATTGTACAAAGACATATTTTTTTTTTTCATCCATGAGGTAATGCATCCAAGCCTCAGAGCCACTACAGTTGTATGTCATCCAGAATCCTGAAGCTATACACAACGGGACCCTCAGGAGGGAAATAAATGAAAAAGAAAAAAAAAAGAATAGCACCGGATGGCCCGAGATTCGGCCCGCTTGTGGATCCCTCTCTGATCTGCCTTTTCTTTTTCCTCTTAATTCTAGTATAGGCGGATCTAGCCAAAATACAGTGGTCTGATTGCATTGGCTGCCGCTATAATCACGGAGTTTGCGTTAGAAATAGGCGCTATCCGAAGCGATGATCACTAAAACAGGCGGTTCAAAATATATTCTTCTATAACGATGTTATCGAGCCTCCCTTAGTTTCAGTAACAGTGAAAGTCGGGATTTAGTGTTGAGCGAGGTGTAAGACTTCGTTGTAAGTGGTCACAAAGTTGAGGCTCAAAATCTGCCACATAAAACTACCGATGATCTCTCCAATATTGTGTCCTCCCGTCTCTCACATAGATTCCTCAATATTCCTCAATATTCCTCGGTATTCCCAACCTCATAACCTACGCATCAATAGACACCTCAGGTTCTCCAACTGCTGTAAATATCGAGGTGAGAGAAGACGACCTGACGCACAGAATAACACCAAGTGAGGAAAATCTATGAAAAAAAAAAAAAAAGGGGGGCAACAGAGGCTCAACATCGGCCATTACCTTGCCGACTTGTCTCTTGATCCACTTCTATAGGCCCTCCTACTAGGAAACCCGTAGCGCTATGTCCTCGTCCGTCGCAGAGCCTCGCCGCTAGCATTGGCTGCTGAAGGAAGTATCAACCACCAAATAATGCCCAGCTGGGGGCCACAATAGTGTCAGTAGACTCGCCTAACCTGGAGGAAGAGAGCAAACCAACCCGGGAAATGAATGGAGGAGACTGAGGCTCTGCGGCGAAAAGCCAAAGAAAAGAGATGCCGTGGGCTGTTGTGGAATCAGAAGATTGCCTGACTACGTGCCGTATGTATGTGTATAGTGGTGTGCAACGACAAGGGGGGGCAGACATCAAAACGGCCCGGTTGAGTTGCGGTGTTTATCCACACTAATCAGAGAGCGACGACGATAATAAAGAAAGTACTCAAGAGAAAAGAGGAGATTGAGCGGTGGTTGGTGATGACTGCGATACAGCGGAGTTGGATGGAGAGATGCCGAAGGAGGTGAGGTTCTTGGGATATCTCGGAGTCGGTCACGAGGTGAAGATTCTGTATCTCTATAACCTTACGATGGATCTCGAACCATCAGTTTGTTGTCTTAATTTTTACACAAGACTACATATAAGGAGATACTAGTAGTATGGCTTCGTGAGGATGCAGCCTGCTACAGCTCAAGGCCGCATATTCTTGCCCTTAATGCATCTCTGCAATGCAATGCCATGACTCCCCTCCTCTCCTCTCCCCTCTCCACTTGAAAAAAAAAAAAAATCTCACGATGAAGCATATTTCATACTCCAGCCGCCTACCAAGTCTCACCCGGGCCTACCTCGTCGTTTCTCCGCGTCAGTCTCCACGTTATCACTGTCAATATCTCCACACTTTCTCCGGATCATGGGAGCCCAATGGAAACTTCCAATGCTTGATTCCCCACGAAAATGTCTCTGAGAAATTCTGGGGTCTCCAGACCATCAAATGATCCCGTAATCTGTATATATCCAACGCTAAAATGTAACTTGAAGCCACCAATAGAAAATTAGGAGACAATATTATCGAGACCTGACGCTCGGAGACTCCCCACTATCCTTCTCGGCACAAATACGGCGCTTCTCAGTCGCCCATGTCCCCGATTAATCGTGCCATGGTTTTACAACAACACGATCCTCCAACTTAGCAAAACTTGCCAATTTTACAATAGTAGGTGGTGAGCTAATGATTGCATGCATGATGGCCCCATGAACTTGTTGAATGTCTGTTATATGGGGCTCCGCGTCTCTCCACACTTGGAAAATTGGGGAGGGGGAATCTGGAGTATCGTGGGTTGACTCTCTGGGGAGTTGCAATGAAATTGAGTGAAGCAAGGGTCAAGATGTGACAGATTAGAAGAAGAAGCAAACAATACAAAACAAACTTTCACGTATGAGTTATGAGTTATGAATCCATGACATCAATTCTTAGGGTTATATATAATATAGGGTCACCTTATACTAACTCGTCTCACCTCAGATCTGTCACGAGTCTTGGCAACGAAGATTTTTCTGCAACTCGACAATCGACGACAACCTGGGAGAGACATGAGAAAACAATTCTTCAACTAAACCGCAAGACGAATACAAGTACAAAAAAAAAGGAGAAGATATATTGTCTTTAGTGAGTCGCATGCATCGTGATATTCCACAAAATATTACTCGCAGTCTTCTCTAAACTCCGTATGTCTGTCCATTACATTACTAGGTTGTATGCCAAAGTGGACCGCTGGGTTTATGAGTATAGGCAATTTTATGTGTTCTATTGTCACGATACCGCTGAGCTCCCTCATTCTCTCATTCTCCGTATCTCTCCCTAGAAAAACAAACCCCAAACCGTCCATCGGCCTTTTCACTTCCGCTAGGGTAGGAATATATACCCCTTTATACTGGCAACACCAGTAACCTGCTATCGTGAAAAATACCACCATGTGTCACTAGACATCTGTCGGCCGATTGCAAAAGTCGGTCGTCAGTCCACTGTCAACCCATATCCCCACAAGAAGCCATCATACAAGGACACGAGCCCGACAATCCCCCATATTCACCCCAGGTAACTTTCCAGCTTCCCCAGAGCAAGTGACATTAGACAATATCCGACATAAAAGAAAAATCCACAAATCCATAGAACATAAAAATATACAGAAAAAGACAAAGTTACATCACCAGTCAGTTCATAATCAACCCACTCAAACCACGCCAATGCTCTTCCCAACAAGGAAATCCACCTAAATGAGGCTCTGTTGTGACGATTGCCCATATTCCTTGCTCATCTCTCTTCTCTGCATTCGGCCCGAGAAGAATGCCACCCCTGACACCCACCAGGAACAACACCCTTGGCAACCAACGGCAGGTTTCTTGGTTAATATGATAAATTCCCCATTGTCTACACCCAGGTTCCAAAAAAAGTAAAAACGAGCAGCCGCTCTGAGGCTCAGTTGGTTGGTCCCGATCTGCTGAGGCGTCATACTAGCCTGTTACTATCGGCTGCGTTCCTTGTTGTCTCTTGCGTAACGGGAGACTGGGAAGGACTCGCGACAAGACGGGGGAGTGAGCTTGAGGGAGCCTTTTTTTTTTTCCGAGGTCATGTGGACTGTCAAAGTTTCCCAATTAGATTGGTAACGCCGATAAACCCATGTTTCCGTTGCGATGTCAGTCCGAGAGGGGGCCGGCGTTGTCTGCAGATGTGTTAGATGCGCTTAAGGGTCTTGTACATACATATATATAATAAATTTTTTTTTTTTGCATGATCATTTACTAATTTGAGATGTGGCTAGATATAGTACGAGATTAACAGAGTATTTGCTAGCAAATCATCGTGATCCGCTTTGTGTTGTTCTGAACCCACAGTACGTTAAACTATTTAATGGGGCAAACTACCATGTGAATCCCCGTTTATGCAATGACACTGGTTGACACCCGTCAATCAATCCATCAATACATCATGCTCTTTGTTTATCCCTTCATAGAAATTGTAGGCGCACTCTTTAGCTTAGAATCGATTCTGTAGCCGAGTTCCACAATAAGTTATCAACATCGGTCCGTAATATCGTGAGTCGTTTGATGAGGCCATGGCAAATAGAATCCTACTGGATGTTGGCAACGCAACTGTGCGTGGAATTGCGGAATGATGGATACATTGGGATCTGGTGATCTTTGATTTTACGCAAATCTAGTACGTTCGGTGGGTTTTTGGCTAAGATTGAAATATTTATCTCATGAAAAGTTATTACGACTGACTACTCATATCAGCCGGAGAAAATATACTTTGAAAACCTTCAAGGTGACATTTTAGTTACCGGATAAACAGAAGAAAGTAATGGCATGTTCTGGTGCCAAGTCTCAATATCAAAATCTCGCATGGTTTTGTCTATGACGTGAGCAATAGGCTTCAACTTCCTTTACGTTCTACACATCACTAACAACTAAGGTGAAAAATATTTTTCTCCATGCTCACTCCATATTCCCTCTCTTGGATTACAGCCCAATCTCCACAAACTCCACAAAACCACTCCTCACCCCGTCTCCTCATCCATCGTCACTTTCTCTTCTAGAAACCCCTCAAATCCACCCGTCAAAATCATCCAGTTCCCACCCTTCCCTCCCCTCCCCTCCCTTCAGCCTACCCCATATATCCCCACGACAAGACGGCATCTCCTCCGCAAAATCCAACAGCCCATCGGAAAGTTACCCTATCGGGAACCCATCCTCATCTCGGGGTGGTCACGCGCTCTTGAAAGCCTATGGTCCAATCTGGCCATTACCTCTTTTGTGACCCTTTCTCTTTTACTGTCCATTTCACAGAATCCCCTAACCCAATTCATACTAACTACCACCCACTCGCCCCTTCTTTTGTTCCCTCAAACCATAGACTGTTTTCCCCCCGTTGCTCGTCAAACGATCCTTAGAACTAGTCCAAGTAGCTAGCCAGACAAGGCCTACTAGCTGGTGTTCTCTACGTTCCTTGACGGCCTTGGTGGCCCCATCGTCGGCGTTCCATTAACCGTGTTGGCGGAGTTGGTTGTCATGGATATGGTGGCTCTGGCGTCAAGTTGGGCGAGGATTGGAGGGACACATGACTACTCAAAAACTTCACGAAATTGCATAAGGTTTAATTTGGGTGTGGGGAATTCAAGAGTGCGTACACAATTATGGTAGAGCTAGAATCATTTCCATGTGAGTAGTTTTTGCATCAGATTCGCAGCTTGGGGAGTTTGATATTCCAGGTTGTGAATTTTGAGGCTCTGCGGTTGAAACGCCCGGATTGTATGTAAATGAGGTTAAAGGAATTTTGAGGCTCTGCTGTGGTCGCGTGGAAGTGGAAATTACTAGTTGACTTTCGGGCAGCACAGCGGTGTTTGGGGAATAATATTACAAAGGGAAAGCAAATAAGGAGAGCCTGGCGAAGGCATAAAAAGCAATATTCTATTAATACAACTTTGTGGAATTTGTACACTTAGAAAGCAGCCAGCCCATTGGTAATACATAGTGCTACATCGTAACTACTACATTCTCATTACTAATAATCTTGTTGGTGGTAAGTTCTGTTGATGGCCAAGTACGTATCATTTCGCATGCTATTTATTCGGCCGCCATCACAAACCAACCTAAGCCGACATTGAAACATCACTACAGACCCAAAGCGTCACTATCATGTTAAAGCTGTTAACTACAAGAGCATTCTTGGCCTAAAACGGTGTATAATACGAAGCCAAATCCCAATCAAGCCATGCTCTTCTCTGCCAATTCCCACTACAACACAACAACCTCCACTTCCCCTTAAAGGGACGTCAGAAGCCAACTCAACTCACCATCCGTCTCCACTCCAGTACTTGATACTATAGCGATGGTTGCATGGCATTAATGCTGGCAAGTCTGTTCTCTGCAGTTGATTGTGGCCTGGGCTTCACCGTCTTGTTGTCTCCCAGGCAATTCTTATTAAAAGACCAAGGCATAAGCCGCCGTGAAATCATTGTACTTGACAATCTTCTCACATCAAGAGATCGTATCTACACTTCCGTCTTGTCAGCTTCTCGGTGAAATTGCCCATCATCCTCTCCCCCACAACCCCCAGAACCTCGAAGAAAACCCGGGGAAATTTCTTCGCCTTGTGCCATTGATCCCATTGATCCACTAATTTGATGATCTCGGTCCTGTTTCTCCTCGTGCATCTTCACCGACCATCGTAGGCCCATAATCCACAAATCCATCATCCTTAAGTTACTCCCCGCCCCCCCTACTCTCATCCACCCAAACGCCACCTTCATTCATGTTTTCCTATTGCGCATTGCCAGTGACACATGCATATCTACACATATAAATGCCCAGTCCTCGCCAAAACATCACTGCCCGACGAACTATACTTCGCCAACTCTGTACCATCAATCTCCCCAAATCATCTGATCTTCAATCAAAGACCCCTAACCCCCTTGGTCACAAGACCTGACGTCACAGGCCGCCCTATATTGAGTTGCGCCGACGAACACCCGGTACCATAACCCTAATAACATAGTGGTGATTTCTCAATGGGGGCATTACCCAAAAGGGAAAAATCAGAGCTACTCAATGTGGAATAGCTTCGCGTGATTGTTGAGGGCGTTATCGATAAGATGAGACTAACGAAATTGGGGACTATCACAACTATGGTCACAAGACTACGGATATCCCAGCTTGCTGAACAACTTAAAGAGAACTCGAGAAAGTTCCTTAAACAACGACACCATCAGCAGTTTCATGTTTACGCACAAACCCCAGCTTACCCATTTCGCGCGCACCGAGATCTCCAGAGGTGTTGGATACCCCTGAAACTGATCCGCAAAGCGAGAAATAGAGATGGAAACATTTGCAGTTTGCTTTAACAATGATATACCTAACCCAGGAGGAAGGTTCGAGAGATACTCAAGTTTATCGAGATTGAATTTGCTGGTATACTCTTAAATCCAAATGCTGTATATACTCTTATAGTACCTATGAATGTACTATAGTATCATAACTGAGATGGTATTTGGGTGAGCCAACTGTAAGACTTGGTTAATATCGCCACCTTAAAGTAGTCTAACCAAATGTTTCACCGTGAAAAGGGTTATACCACCCTAATTCCATCCCGTGCCCTTCACTTGACGGTGGGACCGCGGGCCGGCCGGCGACATGGCGATTATTCGTAATATAGGAGCAGTATGCAATGAAAACTGTGCGGGAATATGGAGCGGCTAAGGAAATTCTGAGATACCAGTCACAGAACAAACTTGAGCCGCGAATCAACATATTAGTGATGGTGATGGGATAGGTGAGACGGTTGGGTAGTGGGTAGTGGGTAGTGGGTAGTGGATGCTGATAGCGGGGAGGAGGAATTGGGACCTGCAGGTGGATATTGAGCCGCGAGTGGATAATGGCGCAGTGGAGAATTTTACTTGGGAGACCGGTGGTGATGTCACTGATTAGTGTGGACTTGCAGTGAGTTTGATAATTCGGCGAAATGTCATGAAGTTGAAATCGTGAGGGTGGGGCGACGTTATCGAGGTGTAAGTAGTATATGTCCTCAAACTTTGTTCACATAGAGATATCTCATAGACAACTTAACCCTATTATTGGTATTATTTTTCATCTGATATCAAGTTGGCATTTTCTGCTATTCTGGGGGTTGAACTTTCCGTGGTTCAAAAGCCTACCATCACCAGTTTGCCTAGTTTGCCTATTCTGTGAAGCCTCATGAGACATCCATCAATTACCAAACATACAAAATCAAAAACTACACAATCAACCATTGTATAATCAAACTTGCCTAGTGTTCTGTCGGAGAGTGAGCCCTTAAAAACCCCACGGTATCCTATGATATTCTCTCATCATTTGATCATCATCACCATGTCTTGCCATGCGACTCATTTCTACCTTGTGTCATTTCTCAAATTTAGGTTTTTGTCTCACTCATAATAATCATCATTATTCACTTTAAATACGGCGAGAATGCCCCCAATATCTGCTTTCCAGACTATGCGACTGCCTAGTTTGAATATTATATCTAATATTCTAAGTGTCTTTCCTCCTTTCATTAAGTCGGCACCCCGGAAGTGTCTATCCGCCACAATATTCCCCCGTACTGTTTCAACTGATAACGACTCTCTGATCCTCGCCTCCGTCCTCGGATCAATCTCTGTAATTCTTTTTGTGGTTTTTCTCTCTATTATCCTTGTCCGATCAAGGCCTACACCACGAACCCGGAGGCCCTCAACTCCATCTTCTGACATTTCCATCGTTGAAGTCATCCTCCCTCGTGAATTTACAATCCCACATCCCGTTTTGTTTAATCAGCCACCTGTTGCTGTCTTCTCGGGAGCTCACTCCATTCACCCGATTCATGCCGATCCGACACATCCAATCCACGGATTTCTTCCACAGCCGTATAGTGCAAACGAGTGTGGGGTACCTGGAAAGCTTTTGATTGACGCTTCCGAGAAACAGGAAGTTGAGATTTCAGAGGGTATGGATACCCAAAGAACAAGATGGGAAGTCCACCGGTCTCCACCGCATAAGATCCAGCATATACCCCAGTACGGGAAACTACATGATAGTCCTCTGACGCTATCCACCCCGTCGACCCCCATATATACTGTCCCAGCACCTCCAGACTCCCCTAGCTATACCAATTCCATTTCTTCCCGCGCCCAACTAGTCCCTCATGATCCCCACGCTGTGTTCGGAATTCTAGGCTACCAGCAAGTGACCCCTCGCGCCCCTTGGGGACGCCTAGATCATGGTATCCTTCACGTTGAACCCAATGAGAACGATCCAATTGTCACTGAAATACCGAGTGGGCCTATAGTTACCGGGGAAGTTGTAGATTCTCCATTTACTGCGGCTGAATTTGACGCACAGGAAACATTAAATTACCATTTTCGTCAACGGGTACTGCAGGAAATCGAAAGGGAGAAAATACATAAAAAGTTAAAGGTAAAGATACCAAAGAAGAGAAACAAGTCAAATAACCGAAGTTGCTTTGAGGGGATGTCAATATTTTCTGTGCCTGGACAATATCCGGGACATTTGGTTGCAGCAGAGAGAGCACATAATGATCCAGGAAGCTTATGCAGCCATGAATCTAACGTGATTCAGTGTAGGTGCTATCAAGAAGGTATCAGGCATGTGCGGAAAGTAGAGAGGGAATCCAAAAAGAGTCATGAGAACAGACTAGATGACGAAGAAGATATTGGAATCTTTTGCCTACGGCTATTCTTTGGACCCCGCGGGGGCAAAAGAAAAGTATGACGAAGAGAACTGGATGGGCAAAGAAAAAGAAAGTTTTTTTTCTTTCTTTAATTTCTAACTACATAAAACAATAGAATAAAATATATCATTATAATCACCTTTACTTATGTGCTAGCTCCAATAAATGACAATGACATGACGTTCGAAAAGCAGGGCCTAGAGGAGGGAACCCCATGACTTGTGTAACACGGGGCATCCCGGGCCACAAACAGAGGGAAGAGACGAAACAATTTGAAGGATCGATCTGCAAAAGATGGAGCCAATGGGGGAAGGTTCGGCATGTAAGTGAGATAATCTGACGGAAAGAATGAAATAGAAATGATTGAATAATATAGTGAATGGCCATGCTCTGCCAGATAGACTAACATCGCATTAGTAAGATATTATACGCCGGAGCTGAAACAAGCGATTAACTGTAAGGATGTAAGGACTCTGAAGGAATATCACTTTTCCTTACTTTCTATTCTGCCGCCTCCTTCACCTTCGCCTCCACTACCTCCGTTTCTGTCTTCGACTCCACCTCCACCTTCGCCTCCACTACCTCTGTTTCTGTCTTCGACTCCACCTCCACCTTCGCCTCTACAGACTTCGTTTCTACCACCTCCACCTCTGTTTCGGTCTCAACCTCCACCTCTACCACCTCTGTCTCCAACTTTGTCTCCACCACCTCTACTTCGACCTTCACCTCTACCACCTCTGTATCTACCACCACTGTCTCCACCACCTCCGTCTCTACTACTTCTGTCTCTACCTCAACCTTCGCCTCTACAACCTTCACCTCTGCCAACTTTGTCTCTACCACCTCAATCTCAACCTCCGTCTCCGTCTCCGTTTCCATTTCTGTTTCTGTTTCTGTATCCACCTCAACCTTCGCTTGTACTGGCGGTGATGGCGGTGAAGGTTGTGGGATATAAAATTGAGCCATATTCTCCACCGAAGACGCCCTAGTTCCTAACGTCGTGCTGCCCCCTTGATAAGAATAACTCTCCCTATAATAGCGACTCTTGCGTTGCCAACCGGGCCACGTTGTTGTTAGGCCACGAGTCCCTCGACGACGGATTTGAATGCTGTAGCGGTAGCGATATATGAAGAGGATGAAGCAAAGGCAGAATATGGGGATGAGGCAACCAAGAGTTACGCCTATTGCTGTGGATGGGGACGTGCGGGGAACGATAGAGGAAGACGGACGGGATGAACCGGGGAGGATAAATGGGAGGTACATTATGATGAGTAATAGAAATATTAAAAGAGTATGAATAATAATGGGAGAGATGAGGTCACTTCGAAGATGGCTCTCACGGGAACATACTGATTTTAAATGACAGTCAATGGCTTTGTGTAGAAATAGCAATTGACAAAGTATTGAATACGTATGGCTACAGACGTTTAGTGCATACATTCACAGAATTATACAGCATTTGATACACTGTAACCTATCGCCCTGGTGATTTGGTGATTGACTGGAATTTTGAAGTTTAGCACCTTAAATGCCATTGAGAAAGCGCCCTGTGAATTCCAATGGAAGATTTCACAGACTTTTTATGTGAGGTTGTAATCGACATAGGTTTTACTCTATATTAACTCGGAGAAGTGACTGATTAGCACTTCATTTGGGCTAACATAAAGTCCGTCTCCTGAACTTCACCAGTTCAAAGATCACTCCCCATCTATAAAGTTGTGTAACCCAGAATATTTTATGTTAGTCCTCAGAACCCTAAGTTTTGGCCAATAAACTAGATATAAATTCAAACTGACTAGCAATGATAGACCAAACACCCAATGTTCATCACTAGAAAACATCATGTATATATTGTCATAAACTTTACAAGTTATAATCGTGCCTTACACTGTATTTAACAATCTAATAGATCCTATCTTTACGCTTACTCACAAAAATCCGAACTGGTATCATCAAGGTAGGTCGTTATTAAAAAAAAAACAAAGCCCTATATCATATATCATTCTGGAGGCAATATCACTAGTCGAATATTTAGGGTATAACTTTCTCTGCGTCGGTTTCTGTATACTCTGTCAAAATGGAGACAGCCACAAAAAAGGCAACTTGACAACATAGCCAGAATCTACAAACATGATAGGTTGACATTTATATTTGCCCTTGACTCTGGGGTTAACAAACATACTTCAGGTGATAGACTGGACCCAAGTTCATAATAGTTGGCATTGGGGGCAAACGTACATTCTTGGCATTCTACATAACCTTAATCATGGCTATGTTTGTTTTACAACGAACATGGATTCCATGACTTCCTAGCCCGAGTCAAGGGGATATCATCCTGGAGCTCAGGGGGGGGATGGGACGGTCCCTTTAGGGCGAGATACTGTCAAGATCTATTCTTTACTTTACGGGGACCCAGACCGCATTCCGATGCAAAAGAGGTTATGCCTGGATCCCAAAAAATAGGGAATGCTTTCACCGCCAAATATAGCGACATCCATTCACCACGCGTACAATCCCGAGAGCGAAGCTGGCCTACTATCCTGTTTAACCTATTTCCAAGGCTGTCTATCATTTATCAGGGCTGCTACTGAGAGGATGTTGAGCTATAGTGATGATGTCTTAAACTTTTCCCAGGGAATCTTGAATGAAGCCTCATCTGAACAAAAGAATTGAGTTCTAACGGGTATTCCAGTCTGTGCAATCACCAGGACCTAACTCAGGCGAATTGACGTTTTTAGTTTTGGTTGATTGAGCTTGACTGAAATTTAATGAAGTGCGTATCAATGGATTGGTTTAGTCTAATCATTGTATTCATTACGAAATTGAGGATTATTGATATATATTTTTACTAAAAACTCAATTGGACCGGTGCCAGCCCTGGAAACCTGTTGAGTTGATAGCCATACCGTGCATCCATTCAACTTCTATATTACTTAGGCTTTGGTGAAATGTGCATGAGATAGAGCCAAAAACAATGCTAATGGCATTAAGATTATATATAGCCGATGTGGATATATCGATACTTCTTGTTCTTACGTGTTCGTGATTAATATGAATCACAGTACAAAACCTATATATTTTGATGCCAAAATCCCCCAATTTTAAATTGATGTAAACTAAAATATAAAAACAAATCACAATTTTCCCAGCCAGACGCCAAAACCCATCTTTCTTCTTCATTCCCTTTAAGCACTAATGGTCTTAAACGCATTAAACTGCTCACCCGTCGCCATGAGCGCCCCGGGAATCTGCGCATGCCAATGCACCTCCCGCACCTCAGGCAGATAATGCACAAACATCAGCTGGCCAGGAACACCCTCAACACCTCCAGTATCTCTAGATTCCTCGTCATCAATCTCCACAGCCAAATCCCACAGCGTCACAGTGTTATCTGCCGAGGCAACCGCGACGACCGAGTCGTCCGTTGGGTGCCACTCCACACTACAAATCTGCTCCTTGTGGTAGTCAAACGAGGCGATCGCAGGGGGCGCCGGGCCATTAGACTTCCAGGAGCGGAGATCCCAAATAGACAGGACACCATTGTCATCACCGGAAGCAAGAAGGTGGGTGGTGAGACGAGACCAGGAAATAACGTTGACATCAACATCAGAGATCTTAACACTAAGTGCGGGCTTGCGGGTCTTGCTGCGGATATCCCAAACACGGACAGTGCCATCAGATGACGCTGAAGCGAAGACAGTGGCCTCGGAAGGCGACCACTGAAGATCCTCGACGGACGAGGTGTGACCCTTGAAAGCCTTTTCGTGAGAGACAAAACGGCCACCATCAGCCATGCTAGTCATATAAATAAGACCGTCGTTATCACCTGTGAGCAACTTCGCCTCGGTGTTGTTCTTCCCACTCCAGTCAACAGCGTAACCCTCCGATCTGTGAGTACGGACTGTGTGAATGGGCTGGTTGCTCTGAGCGGACAAAACGGTTCCGGGGACATCGAAAGATGCCAGGTGGGGCGAAATATCGTGAATGTAAACCTCTGCAGACTCCGTCATCGCAGCAGTCAGTGTTCTCCCATTCGCTTGATGAACTCTAACTCTGTTTGTCGTGCTGCCCAACGGAATGTGTTTGCTCTCCAGAATGGGGTCAGACTCCTCCTCGTCATCTCCGGACAGAGAGTCCTCATCGTCCTCTCTGGCACTTCTCGACAACCCACTAAGCTTCATAACCAGCAAGGCATTATCACCCGCACTCTGCGATTCAGCCTGAGTACCCGCCACCGTGTACATGGTCGCAGGGAAAACCCGTCTATCTTCACCAAGCCCATCCGGAATCACATCAAATGACAAGCACGGCCACGGAGTCGACAATTGGTGCAGCATCTCGTACGTCGACATATCTGGCTGTAGAACTTGTCCCGGCTCCAGTTTCGTCCGTCCAACGATGAAAGCACCCTGCGACGGGGCGTCAACTGCCATAGCGGCCTCCTCGGCTTCGCGTTCGGCGTCGGGGCGACCGTCGACGCCGGCTTCCATAATTTCATCTTCGGATTCGAATTCATCTTCGAATTCGTCGGCAAACTCGCCCATGTCGGCGTTGTTATCGATGTCCATGCCGTCAGGACGCGAGCGGTCCTTCAGGGGAGTGTGGTCGTTGTCGGCAGCGCGCTTAGACATTGTGGGCGGTTTCTATGTTTAGAATATATGATCGATGATAGATTCAGAATAGTAACGATTCTTGTTTGTCCTTTTGGAGTCGATTAAAGGATAAAACAGCTCTTACGAAACGGCCAGCAAATCAAGAATCACTAGGTTTCTTCTCTAATCCTTACAAAAATCATTTAATTCAATCCCGCTACTATAAAATCGTCCTAATCCGTTGGCGGGGCCTATTCATTCCTCTTTCCCGCACCGCAAAAAAAATTGTTTCGATAAGCCGATAAGGGATTGCTAAACTCTTAAGAGGAAGGATTGATGGGGTTGAACTTCGGTGTTACGTCATTGTTATATTAAGGGTTTACGAAAGGCATATTGACCCTATGAATATAACCCCAATAATTATTAGGACGACTTATGAACTGATTGATAAGATTAAAATTCTTTCTATTGTAAATGTCCTGGGTCAAAATCAGTAAATATGGGTCTGTGGTGCTTACTGTCCCTCCAGGATCAGATTTTCTCTCGAAAGTCATAGAAAAAATGGTTATAGAATACTAAATAAATTGTCCCTAAACAGAATACCACTCATAACCAAAAGAATATTGATCTCTATCAATTTCTGATATCCTCTGGTCGTTACCCGTAGCCGCTTATCGGAGTCTTTCCAACCATATTTCGTATTTTTACTTATCTACCTAAATACAATGTGACAGTGAAAGCCCCTAGTATAAGTTGGCCAATAGATTGTTAAGGGCTTTGTAATCCATAGTTAAAATTCCACCTACACGGCCCCAACTAATTTCTTTTGGCTACTATCTACTTTCCCAACCATGAAAATGAGAATGCAAGTTCAGTAGGATCTAACTCCTCGACAGCCTCATAGATATAGCATCTCAGCTGTCGAAAAAAAAATATTTGAGATACTCCTGTAGTTAGTTAAAGTTAAATTTATATATAAGTTTCCACAAAAGCCAAATGTTTGTACATCTCTGGATATGCCAAGGTATAGGTATTCAAGTAATAGTAAAGTTCAGTTGTTGATAAATAGCTACTATTGTATGGGATAGGAACATATTTTGTATCTTGATGATTACATTAAATGGTGTTCTGGGACATTACTTATTACGTTTTTGGGACCTCGAAGATAATGTACTGAGTACAAAAGGCCTGGTATTGATCGGGCTCTTTGCTTAAATACTTAGCATATCGTATGACCTGGCAAAATAATGCCGTCTGTTTGGAGAAAGACCCCCGTGCTTGCAGATGTCGTACAGGATTCACATTTATGTTAAGTCTTGTAAGTCAGGTGTTGTATAATTTGGCACCTGCTGGGCAGGAAATAGGAAGAGGGCGCACGAAGAAAAATGTGAAATACATTAAGAATGTATACAGTTTCGCGATAATGGGACCCCAAAATCTGGGTAGCTTCGTCTAACAACCAAGTAATGAATCTTAAATGAGAACGAGCGCGTTTTTCTAAGATTCGAGCAAGGCAATGCACCTTAGAATTCCTTTCTATTACCACAATGACAAAAGATCCTTCCTGCCTCCTCTATGACATGCAAGTCTTGGCATTAACCGCCCAACTATCAACGCACAAGGCAGAATAAGCTCATCTGTGATCAACAATGCAACCGAATACAAGGCCATAAATTCCTTGTTTAGCCGACGGAAGAGATAATTTATTTTGTTTAGGGAGGGGGTATCCACAGGCGGCAAGCTCCTCTAAAAATGCCTTGGCGATGAAGAGATTTAAAAAGAGGGGTTTTAGAGCGGGATGTATTGGTTTATCTGATCTGATCTAATTTGATCTGATTAGATAGTGAGGAATGGAATTCATGCTACAAGTCCATGCTTAATGAGATATCAACTAAATATAATCAAATTGTCCAAAGAACCCAAATAACATTGATGCTTGAGTATATATATAACTATAAATATCCCCAGGCCAGACTTAAACTCATTTTATGACTAAACATAATCCATACCTACGCGCCACTGGCGTCCACCATAAGATATAGCGCGATTATATGAGATTAAATTCCAGAGGGTACTTCAACTTATCGAAAAGCTGATGTCGTGAATTAATTGTGAACCAGATGATTGCCAAGGCTTAGACTCGTGTGATGAAGGATGGCTGGCAAGCGAGAGCGACGTCGGAGTGGTGCCAAGTGATGGGCTATCAGCCATCGACTTCCATATGACCTCTTTTAGAAACAACTAGCTTTCTACCTGTAAGTAGATCACTCCCCAGCATACCATCTACCCACACTTTTACACACAGGTCATCATTATCTTATCTCAAGTGGGCTGCTCCCAACCTTCCAGCTTGCCTGCCAGACGAGCCCAACCGGCAACTTCCCTCAACGTGGAAAATCCACCCAAGGACGCTGTGGTATAACGGTTGTATACAGAATGGATCAAGGTTACTCGCACGCAGACTAGGGCAATCCTGCATATGTATGTATGCATTTGCACTTAGTATCTACATGTATATATAAGTTAACTCATCTCACCTAAGGAAAACCTTTTCCTCTGTTCAATAAGTCACCATCTTGACTCTCATTCTTGTCCAACCTTTTTATCTTATGTGCAGATAGTTACTGGCTTTGCTTTCAAAATAACGAATTATTAAGGAATCGCATCAATTCCAACTAATCTGCCGCTCTTCTTTTATAACTATGGGTATCGCTGAGATCCCGCCCGTGGTGGCCCTTGAAGCCTCTTCCGAGAACCAGAAAAGAGTCCCCGATGAAGAGGTCAAGGGTGCCACTACTGATGCAGGAAGTGTTCCATCGGATGTTGATAAAGAGGGGGAAGTCCAGTATGGCGTTGAGAAAATTACAGCGATTACATCGCAGTGGTCATATAGCGCTCTGATTGTGATGTATATCTGGTTAGTTCTTCAACTCCTTTTTACTTAGTCTGGATAGATTTATCTGGCTAGATAATCTATGTAAACATCTATAGCTGACCTTCTAGCCTGTACATCACTTCATACACCCACTCTATGCAACAGCAAATGAACTCCAACCTTGCCCCCTATGTAACCTCCTCTTTTTCTCGCCATGGCCTCACATCCACGGCTGGCATCGTCGCCCGTCTCATGGGTGGCGTCTCACAAGTGCCTTTCGCCCGCATCATCAACATTTGGGGTCGTCTAGAAGGATACATTCTGGCCCATTTCCTTTGCTGTATTGGCCTTATCCTCTTGGCTGTCTCACGTAATGTCGAGACCTACGCCGCCGCACAAGTTTTCTGGACTGTTGGGTCTGGTTGGATTGGTTACATCCATACTGTATTGATTTCTGATACTACTAGTTTAAGGAACCGGATGATCATCTATGGTCTCAACTCCACGGCGTACATTGGCAATGCTTTCGCCGGCCCTGTCGTTGCCAAACTCTTCCTGGAAAAGTCGTCTTTCCGCTGGGCTTTTGGTGCCTTCGCCATAATCTTCCCCATAATCGGTGCTTCTGTTGCCTCCGTACTCTTCTACAACCAGCGTGCCGCCCGCAAAGCTGGGGTTCTCCGGCCGCGCCCCAAGTCCACCCGTACCACTACTGAAAGCATCATCTTCTACCTCAAAGAGTTTGACATCTTGGGCATGTTCTTTTGCGTAGCGGGATTCTCTTTCTTGTTATTGCCGTTTAGCTTGGTGACGTATGCGCCGCATGGCTGGAAGACTGGATATATTATTGCGTTGCCTTGTTTGGGTGTTGTGATGCTGGCTATGTTTGGTGCGTGGGAGGCTTGGGGTGCCTCGACCCCGCTGGTACCACCGCATTTTTTCAAGGACAGGACAGTTGTTGCGTCAGCAGGCGTTGCCGGGTTCATTATGTTGTCTTGGGGGTAAGTTGATTTATATGTGGCACAGTGACATAGTGTTGGTTGATTTGGTTCTATACTAACGGAACTCGTCCAGTACGTGGGATTCCTATTTTTCGTCCTACCTTCAAGTTGTCCATCGCCAGAGTGTCGCAGACGCTGGATACATCATCAATATTTATACCATCGCCTCCTGCACCTGGGGTCCCATAGTCGGATAGTAAGCATGCGCAATATCTCCAGATAACCACTCTCTTACTAACTCAGCCTCCCTGTAGCCTCATCCGCAAAACTAACCACTATAAATGGATCGCTCTTACCGCTGTCCCAATTGCCTGCCTTGCTACTGGCCTCCTCATTTACTTCCGCCAGCCCCATACATACATCGGCTACATCATAATGTGTCAAATCCTCAAGGCTGTCGCCTCAGGTACCATCATTATCTGCGAGCAAATTGCCGTCATGTCTGTCGTCGCACACAATGATATTACTATCATGCTTGCGTTGATTGCCCTGTCTTCATCTGTCGGTAGTTCTATCGGCCGTGCCATATCTGGTGGTATTTGGACCAATGAGCTACCGGAATTGTTGACCAAATATCTTCCTGAGGCCGACAAGCCTAACATGCGGAAGATTTACGGGAGTTTGCCAGTTCAGCTTAGCTATGCCTGGGGCACTCCGACGCGAGAGGCAATCATTATGGCTTATGGCAATGTACAGCGTAAGATGGTTATCGCTGGTGCCTCGTTCATGCCGTTGGCGTTGGCATGTGTGTTCCTTTGGA
This sequence comes from Catunica adiposa, assembly GCA_001640685.1. NCBI lineage: Eukaryota > Fungi > Ascomycota > Sordariomycetes > Microascales > Ceratocystidaceae > Catunica > Catunica adiposa. The sequence goes on from LXGU01000061.1 coordinate 22,350, forward strand.
AGAACGTCAATGTTGGCAAGATTAAGCAGACACAGGGTAACGTGTTCTAAGCAGACAGAGCTTGATATGGCGTGTCTTTATTTCTAGAAAGAAAAATTATGGAGTGATAGAGATCAAGAGCTTTATAGAAATAGTGTCAGATGCCTAATGAGGAAAGTAATCCTGTAACCAAACTTATGTTGTGTTTTAGCTAGCCCAGATTTACTATATCTATTAAGAGTGACCAAAATAAGTCACATTGTTGAAGGATATTGAAGGGTTTCTATTGACACTTCTTAACCCTATCTATGTGGTCCCCAAAGCGCAGACCCCGAATATCAAACAAGAACCTGCAAATCATGGATCAACACTAGTTTCAAATTGATGGGAAATCACTCAGAGAGAACAAACGCATGCAACGAACTGACCAAGCGAACACAAGCCACAAGTTGTAGGTAATAGTGACCTGGGGTTGATTATACACAAACGATAGATATTAGCAGAGAGAGAGAGAGAGAGAGAGAGAGAGAGAGAGAGAGAGAGAGAGAGAGAGAAGATTGGGGGATATCTGGGAATGGAGAATTTGCCACATGGTTAGGGAAGTCCGTCAGTAGATATAACAAAAACCGTGGTAAAGCCAGTGAAGAGTGAAGATACAAGAAAAAAAAAGAAGAAAAAAAGCAACAAGTTCTAGAATTGGTCCAAATCTAAGAGAAATACTTAATGACATCACAGCCTGTCAGAATTTAATCCTTCCCATGTTAAAAAAATGAGAATTATTGTTCACTGCAATGCATATTTCCGCCAACTCTATCCATCCCTCAACCAAAGAAAAAAACAAATCCAACTTTCTCAAATCCAAAATAACCTGCAACCTCCTCTCTTCTGCTTCTTTCCGCTGTCATCTCCTCTGCCTTACCACCAACATATCCCCTCATCTCGAAACACCCATTCATGACACACGCGTGATGTCAACCAAGATTATGGACATGATGGGTAGCATGCAGGGATTAGAACGTGAGAGACGGACAGGGGGGGGCAGATGACGAGAAGATACGTGGTAATGCAGGTACGGGGGAGATCGTGGACTCGGACTTATACATAGACAGAAACTGGGGCCTGAAGGAAATCTTGTTTTTATGATTGACAGAGTGTGAAGTAATTTGTTTTTCCTGAGGCTGGTAATTTGGAAAAAGGTACCAAAGCTCGAATTTTCATGGAATTAATAATTATATTTCAGAGTTCCAGGACAGGTTTATCATCGGGCATGTAAATATGTCAAGGCAAGCTAATCAAGATCTGACATTCATTGCATAACGCAATATTAAATCTATGTCTATATCCCGATGGATTCTCCATCCCCACAAACAAAACAAAATACCAAGTTTCACTACTCTCCTAATCCCCGTTTCACTCACCTTAAAGCCTCAATCAAATACCACTACCCAAAACGCACCACTAGTACAAGCCTTCAGAAATGTCCCTCTGCCCTTTGGGAGAAACCAGCTTCTTGTCTCGATACGTACGTCTTCTCCCGCACAGACATACACATCCCCGCCAACGTAACCACAAGAAACACCCCCGAAATGACTATCTGTGGCACGCTCACCATGAATAGAGAGCTTTGGGCAACATTGAGAAGCTTAGCTTGGTAGGCACGGGCGACAGTATCGTGGATTGGTACGAAGATGAGTCTTGATGCTGGTAGTATTCATCTGGGAATCTTTGGTTGTCTATGATTAGAATACGAGTCCTGTCATACAGGAAAGAGAACAGTGACATATGTACTTTCTTTTTCTTTTTCTTTATATCATTATTCTTCTTCTCTTATGTCCTGGGTTGGCATTTGGTCTTTCTTGTTCTTTTCTCTGGATCTTGATCTAGTTTGCTTCACCTGTGGTAGCTCATGACGGTGAATTTTGCTCGCTAGCTTTGGATCTTTCTTTTCTTCTTCATTTTCTTATTATCCTTTCGATTCTTTAACATATTCCTTTCTCTTAGGCGGGCCCATCGCGAAGTCGTGATGCAACTTGATTAATCTACTAAATACAAACAGTCGGACTCTAGTAGTCTAAGGACACCTCATATCTATAATTATAATCAAGACCTATTTTTCTTTTCTCCACCAAGTCTTTCCTGGAAGAAATACACTTTTTTTTTTCATTTGTATTCATTTTATTGCCTACTTTTTATTCTCTTAAAATGTCCTCCGCCACCGCTGGCTGGCAACCCCACCGCCATTCCGCCTCCTCTGATAGCTCTTCACAATCTTCCTTCACACCCACCGCCCTCACCCCATCCACCACCAACGCCCCCAGAAACGCCCCTTCCTCTAACTCCGCTTACGCCTACCCTAAACCTCTTCCTCTTCGTGTCCCTTCTACTCGCTCCGGCGTCTCGGGCATGACAGGAGTTCCGGGCGTCATCGCCACGACCATCTCAGCTGGCCGGGAATACCCATCAGCAATGGCCACTCCGGAACCGGAACAGTTTACTTTCTATCTAGATGATACGGGGAGCGAGGCGCCGACGACAGCCAAGACTATTGGGAGGCCTAAGGGGCCGGAGGTTATCGAGACAGTTATGCCGATGCCGGTTCCAGCGCATTTACAGCAGGACAAACAGATTTCAGGGGGTGGGCTGGCCAATGAGGGACCCGACAAGGAAAAGAGATGGAGTGTTCCGACAAATCGGTGGTCAATTGGTTCGCTTCCAAGGGAGCGGAAGCCGTTGATCTTTTGGATTGCCGTGGGTGTTGCTATTGCTATTATTTTGGGAGTGGCGATTGGAGTTGGTGTGGGTGTTGGTATGAAACGAGCAAAGGCGAAGAGTGCAAGCAAGAATTCGTAAGTACAATATGAGATATCAAGATATGATTTATGATTTCTAACATTGACAACAGGACCGAAGCCGAACCTCAACTGTCCGGGAGCGTCAGCACGCAAGCAGCAGCTGTTGTGGCAATTACAACATCACAAAACTCAGTTGCATCCGCTTCCATAACTTTCAGCACCAGCGTCGAGCTCACCGCAACCATCTCAACTACCCCACTCGCTATCACTACCTCTGACATCCCCGTCACCTCTGCGGAACCAACTCCCCCCTCATCTATCCTCGTCCCCGTCCCCGTCACTGTTACTGTTACTCCCACAACCCTCGCAACCTCCACCCGCCCTCGCACTATCAACCCAGCAACAACCGGTGTGCAAACCGCGACCCTAACCTGCCCCTTCACTCCTTCAACTACTACTATCGGCGCCCGTCCCTTTGCCCTCACTTGCGGTACTGACTGGTCTCTTGCCTCAGAAGCTGCCGATTACGATACAGAGCTGACGAGTTCATGGGACGATTGCCTGGCGCTCTGCTCCGAGAATAAAAAGTGTGTTGGGGCAGGCTGGGGATTTATCAAGGGTGATGGACCGCAGGAGGATGGGTGGAAGTGTTGGTTGAAGAAGACTATCACGGGGAAGGAGGGGCATACGACAAGGAGTGACTGGGCGTTTGCCATGTTAGTGACAGCTTCTTAGGCGGAGAGCTTGGTGAGAGTGATCAGCATATATTTTTTTCTCTTTATATTCTTTGGGAGGCTTATTTGACTTTGAGTTTGTATATCGGGCTGGCTCTGCGTTGTGTTTTTATTCTCTTCTTTTCTTTATTAGTGTCTTTCTTTTATATCCCTGTAGAGCACTTTATTTTTTTTTTCTTTTTAGTTTTCTTTTTCCTTTGTTTTTCATTAGTCATGTATCGGGACCAGTTGTTCTTGGGCACAGCGGGATACTATGCTCAAGTTAAGTTTACAGACAGAGAGATAAAAGATGGTCTAATGTCATAATGAAACGCGGAGTTACCGTGTAGTTCTTGATATGAATCTGATAGCAAAAAGTGGTGTGGTCATATATGTTTCCCACGTGATGATGCGATGAATATTTGTTTATTGGTATATCTGTAAAGAGTTGGTCGGTCGAGATGGTGTCGATATCAGCGTTGAATTAATCAACATCCCAAAGCTATCCCAGAAACGTCCGTCCCCTTGCCATCCACAATCATTTAAGCATCAACCTTCGCTCTGGTCTCAGTAACCAGCTGGTTCAACTTGGGAGGAATAGCGCCCTTAATCTCCTGCACCGGCTTGCCGTCCTCAAAAACCAAGAAAGTAGGAATAGAGCTCACGCTGAACTCCTGCGCCAGCTCACCGAGCTCATCAATGTCAATCTTGGCAAACGCCAGCTTGTCGGGGACAGTGTTGGCCGACGCCAGAGTCTGGAAAAGAGGAGCAATGGCCTTGCAAGGAGCGCACCAGTTAGCCCAGAAGTCGGCGACGACGTACTTGTGCGAGGAGAGAAGGGCCTGGAACTCGGCTTGAGTGGCGATAGTCTTGAGAGCCATGGTTGCGGGTGGGTTGTGTGTGTGAGGGTTTGTAGAAAAGTTGAGGAAGAAAGATATAGTAATTTGTATGGATGAGAAAGACTGTACTGGGTATCGTCAGCTTCAACAAGTAAATCAATTCGTTTGACCAGAAAAAATAAAGAAAAGAAAAAAAAACCTATGGAGCTCCCCTCATTAAATACCCCTCTAGAATAAAAGCGGGGCAATCCAATCCCTTGTCTCGACCGAAGCTCACATATCCAAATTAGCAGGTACTCCCAGAAGGGAATGAGCTTGAGGAAGCTTACTACTTTCTAGATGCAATTCCTGCAATTGGAAGGCACTGTGCCGTTATGGTTCCTTCCCCTTTGAAATGGCGATCATAGCGAGTGGGGTTGAGAGATGATGCAATTGAGAGGACAAGGTCATGATTGATAAGCAGACAAGGATGGATTCTACAAGTGGATAAATGCCATTAGAAATTTATATGATTCACATTAGAATTATCGAGAACTAATTACAAAAATGAAAACAACTAGACGAGTATGATAAATCTTCCAAGTGAGCTTTCATCTTAGTATGGTCAATGGGATACATCAGTATCCACAGCCCATCAACCTCATGGGTAAACCCCTCGCTCTTTGACCCCCTCACCCGCCCTCCTCCTCCTCGGCACCATTCCGGATCCTGCCAAGCCAAAACCCACCTAGTTGCCAAATTCAAGCAAATAACCAACGCGTAGACCCCAGCCATACGCAACCAGATCCATATGTCGCCATTCTCCCTGTTAGCCCGCGAGTCATTTGGCCAGGTTACGGTCATTTACTTGGGTAGTGTTCGTTCCGATGGTAGATTAAGATGTTACGTGATCGATTGGCGGAGAAACGAGCCGGAAGGGACCGAGATGCTGACAAATGATGGATTATTCATCTTATTGGGGGTTAACTAGGGTTGTTTAATTGTTGAATATAAGCTTGAGAGGAATGGAGATCGCGAGAAGGAGGAGTGTGGGTGGCATTAAGAGCAAAAGCCAAGTCAAAGATGAATGAGAAGATTATATAAAAGTCAACCAAGGTATATATATAAACAATCAAAATGAATACAAGATGTTTAAAGAAGAAAAACGAAAAAAAAAAAACAAACGCGTACTGGGTATCAAATCACAACCATCCCACACCCTTCACAAAACTTCCTTTCCCGTCCACCTATACTCCTCGAGTCAAACTTCCCATGCCCACAACCCATACACTCTTCCTTCTCCTTCTCTTTTCCCTTACAATCTTCCTCTTCCACCCCTTCCTCCACCCTCCCCAACCCCTTCTTCCCAAATCTCACCGCCAGCAACCTCCCCCCAATCCCCGCTCTCGGCGTCGTCCCCAAGTCATCCTCCGAGTCTTGCGGAGAACCATCAAATGACTTCCTTCGGACAGCTTCAAGAGATTTGCGAAGTTTTTCCTCAAAGGAGGCGCGGGCTTTTCCAGATGAGGGTTCCTCAGACTCTTGAGAGGCCGGACTGTCTTTGTCCTTATCTTTATCCTTGTCCTGAACAGCCGGTGGTGGCTCTGTAGGTGTCGAGCCGGCAAGTGCCATGGCCGCCGCTGCAACGCTACCTATGGAGAATGTACGGCCCCGCCATCTGTTAATGAACCCGTTTATCAGCCCCTCATTTACCGGCGCCTCTTCCTTTTCATCCGCTGGTTTGACCTGTGTCTCATCCACAACGTCCACTTCTGTTGCCAAAGTTTCTCTACTTCGTTCCATTCCCAAGATTCCTTCCTCATTATCGCTCGCCTCTCTTTCGCCTTCATGCACAATTTCAATCTCTGGTATTCTCTCTCCACCTCTCGCTTCTTCTGACGCACCCTCCCGATTTCCCACTGCCCCAGGACTTCCCGGTCGACTCCTCCCCAATTTCCCCACTCCACTCTCCCTACTCGCCGGCCTCGACATCCCAGAGCCTGAGCCCCGGATCCCCTCTCGCCAGCTCTGGATTGCTTCTTTGCTTCCCCCTCCCTGGTGTAGATGCATTCCTCTCAAACTCCCCGCGCCCATTGAACTCCTCGTCATGATACTCCCTGTCCGTGTCAGCGTAGTGATGCTGCTTAATCTTTGACTCGCCCCATTTTCCTGTCGTCTCTTGACCGCCGCGCAATCCTGACGCCAGACTTTGATGATGCCACGGCGATCTGCTGACACGATAATATTCCCATCTTCATGTTCAGCACGTTTTACTGCCATAGGGTCATCGGGAAGGAATCTGGGCGTCCTTGGTGGCTCACCGTCAGCCTGGCTGCGAGGAAGTAAGGTGATAGGTGGCGGATTACATAGGTCAAAGACTGGATCATCAGATGTCCCGACTAGTCGTTTTGTGGATACCGGGGCTATGATTGCCACAGTTACAACGTCGTCGTGGGCGTCAAAGTATTCAACTGGCCGCTTGTTGGCGTCGTCTGAGACTTGCTGGGTGGGCCATATGTAGATCCGGCGGTCTTCGCTTCCCGAGATAATGTATTTTCCATCGTCGGAGCTGCGGGCGTGGATCTGCGCAGAGGTGTTTGTGTGTCCCTTAATCTTTGCCTTGAGAGTTTTTGTACTTAAGCTGTATTGCCGAATACGAGAATCGTTACTGGTGATGAGCAACGTCACAGCCCCATCATTGTCAGGATCAGCCCAAGCTTTAATACCCGTAATCTTGCTCCCTCGGGCGTTCTTCCCCCTAGATGACCTCACCGGCATCTCCTTGAGCAGGGTTAAACCTTCAGTCTCATAAAAGGTACAAAGCCCATTCAACAGTCCCGCAATTGCTGTCTTTCCGTCTGGCGAGAAGGCAACAGCTGTGATGAGGTCTTTTGTCTCCGCCTGGTATACCACCACTTTATCTGGGATACTCCACAACCGCAACACCGAATCTAAACTTCCCGCCAAGAAGAACCTATCATCAGTGGGATGAAACGCAATGCTCGTAACAAAGTCTCCATGCCGAAAAATACACAAATTATCACCGTAGTCCAAATGCCACAACCGCACAGTCTTGTCCATACTACTCGACAGCAAAAAGTTATTCTTAGACCACGTCAAGTCCAAAACCTCACCAGTGTGCCCCGCATATGAACGAATAGGCGTTGAACTGAATACTGGAGCTCGTAACCTCATCCCGCCTGACGGATCCGGCGTTGAATCTTCCTCTGCCAGCCGCTGTTCTGATGTTGACAAAACCGAATATACTCTTACCACACTATCCTGCCCAGCTGCCGCTAGATACCGCCCATCCGGCGAAAACTCCATGCACCAAACGGCCCCGTCATGCTCCGTCAAAGCGGCTGCCGCACTCTTCTCGGTGGGTCGTGAACTGACTGATCCATCGACACTAGCGACAGACGATGGCGAAGTTCCCCGGGCCACATCGTGAGAAATCGTCAGTTCCTGGGCGAGGAATAGAGTTGAAAATTCCCGGCGTGGGTTGCTACCGTTGGATTTGACACGGGCATAGCGAACGGGTTCTTTGTGGTGGGGAATGAAGCCAGAGGCGGCGGGGGACATGAGGATGCGAGAGGAGGGGTCCAGACGGCTAGAGAAGTCGCCGGCTTCGGAGGCAGAGAAGGAGGCAATTGATGCCGAGTCTGCAATAGACCCTTCTTTCCGACGAGGATTCATCCGACTGAATTTGTTGAAGAAAGATGATGATCGTCTAAGTTGGATAGACATATATGGGTTAGCTAAGGGTTTTAATTTGAATCATCCAAGACATTTAGAGATATCCAAGATAGACAGACGGCTCCAAGACCACAAACAACAAGAAATGGGCGCTTATATTGAAGATGACGTACCTCTTTTCCTTTTTATCCAGAGCAAAGCCGCTGGGATTCTGAACACCAGCTGATACCTTCTTTTGAGTCTGCGTCAATGTTTGCGATCTTACCAACGATGAGCCAGACCCGTGGCTCCCAGAAATGTCTTCTTGCACTGTCGAGTCGATCTTGCTGCCGTGTGATGAGCGCCCAAGAATATGCGGATGAGGAATAGATAGTGCATGTGACAATGTGTGGTCACCCGTGTTTGTGCGAGCGAGTATTTGCTAAATGACAAAACGAAGATGTATTAGTAAAATGCGAAAAGAATGCTGAAGGCCATGCTGTTGGGGATACAAAGCAATGACAGAAGATATATGCAATGATATCGTGTGGCCAAATGTAATGAGATACTTCAAGTATCGGTTAGAGTCGGAGAATGGTAGACAAAAGAGTAATCAAATCATAAAAACCTCAATTTGCCAAACCTCCGACGCCAGCACCAGCACCAGCACTGTATTCCCATGGCAAATATGCGATATTATACGAACACTCTCGGAAAAGTTTCCGAAGGCTCATATCATTACAATACATCTTTCCGCCCCCCGTCATGGCCTATCATGCCCCACAAAACTCTCCTCCCGTGGCCCTGCTTACCCGAGAAAGCGGATCTAATCCACTATCCGTCCTGGTTAAACCTCTTTCCCGCTCCCGCTCCCGCTCCCGCTCCCGTTCTCTTTCCCTATCCCACCCTCCATCATAAGCCTGTACTTTAGCCTTCCCTGATGGGGAATCGACTAGATCGCCTCTGGGCAACTTTGAAAAGGACCCTGGGGTGGTTGGCGACGGTACAGAGCTAGCAGCGAGCGGGGAGGGCTGGTGGGTTTGGTGTAAGGAATGCCGCTGGGTCTTGCTTAATTGCTGTGCTGAGAGCATCGTGAAATACCCCTAGTGGCGGATAGATGAATAAGCGGAGTTTCGGTTTGTCAGGTAGACCCAATATATATAAGGATTTGCGTATACGATGCGATGCGATTCGATATGTGGCCGAGAAGTCCAGTTTTCTTGCGTATTATAGCGGTCGAAATCGCGATCGGAGTAGGAGTAATACGGCTTGTCGGCGTCGTTTCAATCTCCGCCTCCGCGTTCTCCTGAGTAAAAGGAGTCAAGGTTACTGTCTTGAGCGTCGGCACAATGCAATAGAATGAAGCTCATATAGTAAAAAGTGGCAAGCCACCTCAAAAAAAAAAGATAAGATGAAGTCGCAATTAATCAGTAAGGAAGCTAAGATCGAAGATCAGAAGCGCAAATCAAGGCAAGTTCTTCTTCTTAAGCTATCAAACCCCGGTTTCCCTGGGATATTAATTGCACAAGGTATATAAACTTAAAGTAAGAAACTATGGACATCAAATAATAGAATGATGTCGATGAAGATACAAAAATGGTAGAAAGATAGCTAGAAGCTTAAGTGCGAAACAAATCTAATAAGTCCCAAAAATAGCCGGGCCCAAAGTATATTCAATGCGCCCTAACCAATCCCGCCAAGTCCGTCCGTGTCAAGTGGGTTCGTGCTAGGTAGGAAATAGTTTCAACGTGTTAAACACAAAGTTTAAGGTTTGTAGTTATCGTGAGAATTATCAAAGAGTTTCAAATTCTAGGCACCGTTGAAGAATTTTCAAATGATGATACTTCCTTCCATTTTCATAGGCGATTTCCGTCATCGATAAGGCTAAGATTTCACGGCAGTTGTCAGCACTTCTTTATCCCCAATGCGTAATTACCCATGATTCTCGTAAGGCCATTTGGCAGGCGGACTAGAGCAGTGCTGAACCTTGGATACCTTCCCAATAAAATCTCCAAAAATGGAACCAAGTGGCAACATGACGTCATAATGTTTACTCCATCCGAACAGCCAAGCCAAAAGGACGCATTATGTCATCAGTAGCAATGAAAAAAAAAAAAAAATTGAAAAAACATATTGACCACGGCGTTGAAATCCGCAACGGAATTAACCTAATATTCTCGAATCTTCATAGTGGATTCTTTTCGGCATTCATATGTCAGGGAAAGAGCTATTTGATGCATATCCCTGTAAATGAAGGTCTCAATACGAACCAAGGATTCATAGAGAGATTATATTGGATGATGAAGCTCTGAGCGCAGGGTGGGTGACCACGGGCATTCGGCGCCGACGGAAGGGGGAACATTAAGCCGATAAAGAACATACGGAGCTAATTGTCGATTATTATTTCTGAGAGTCTGATTCTACATATAAATATCGATTCCCAGCAACAAAACATCCCTCCAACAAATCAATATTTACTCTTCATAACTTGACTACCCGTCGCTTTCTCCTCCACCCACCAACAATCCCCGTGATAACGTTTCCTTTCCCTCCCCAAACTCTTACAAATCCCCTCTTCCCCTCCTCCTCTATTCCCTCAACCACCCACCAGCCATCACCCCTCAAATCCCCCACCCCACAATGCACAAACAATCCCATCGGCCCCAGTTCCACCTCCCTGAATATTGCTGCCGCATGAAAAACAATATCCATGGAATTCCCCGGGGCCCAGGCGGTACCCGTCACCGGTTTGTATATTGATAATGCCCTCCGTTGTGAAGGTGGTCGCCCAGAGTTATACGCGGATGTATCAAGATGAAGTCGTGTTATAAACCGGGGATCCGAGTCCGGCTGTGCTTTGCTTCGCCGAGACGCCCGCAGAGTTTTATCAACTATGATCTGGAGACCCGGTGGTAATGACTCCGATACGACTTCGGAGTTTGTTGTCGCCGTAATCTTTTTATAAGTGATTGTTGCTTCATAGATAATGGTATCAAGGTCTGTGTTGTCGATGTCCTCTTCAGTGAACATGATGGCCTCTTTATCATCGGAGCGTTCTGAAGTAGAGGACTGACTCCCAATATCACCGTCCTCATCTCGTGAACTTTGCCGGACTGTGACGGTTTTTATTAATGGATTTGTGGCGTGTTTGGTGACTTGATAGACTAATGGGCGATCACCTCTTGCCCGTGATATGACGTTGCCCTGAAGGGTCTATTAGGTTAGTATAAAGTCGACGTGTATCTGACCAAAATAGTAGGTAGCGTTGTCAGTGCAGAACTTACTTGTATTGAGATCTCCTTTGTCTTTGATTGAGGCTCGATTGAGTTGTGCGCAGCAAGTAAACTTTGGGCAACAATATATCCCGTGCTAACCGGTTTCGCTCCGCCATCTGCGCCAAGTGCCCTCTTCGAAAAGAAGGTTAAGACTTTATCTTGTTTCTCTTTCTTGATATCCTTCTTCTCGGTAACTCTCTGCTTGGCATCCGTCTTCTCAATATCCGCCGTCTCAATGTCTGATTTTCCAATGCCCGTCTTGTCTGGAATATCTTCCTCGCTATCATTCTTCTGCGTCTTCTTTCCCAGAGCCAAAAAGTCACATAAAGAATCCATCTTCTTACTTGACCCATAAGGAAGCCTCCTCTGTCTTTTCTCTCCTCCCATCCTGCTCTTTAAATATCACTATCCTTCTTCTCTCCAGAACATTCCTGTTCGCCCCCTTCCCCTAATAGCCCACGTCGTGACGCGTTGAAGCCGGGGTGTCCTCCGAGGATCATCGGTATGTACCGGGGTATCAGTGGTTCGGAGCAAGGGTGAAGGTGGAGCCATGATGAGTTGTAGTATGAGAATATGAAATGGAATTTCTATGGAAATGAAAAGGCAAATTAATAAAAGCAGTAAAACAAAGAATAAAAATGAAATCTATCATGTCATCACATCAGCCTCCTACCCATGCAGCCATCCACTCTATACCCTCACCCTAAATACACTCTTCATATATATCATCCTAAAGTATCGACCCGTTCCGTCCCGTTTTCCCTTCCCGTTTGCCCACCCCTACAACTACAGTCCAAACTCACTCATCCTTCCCGACATCCGTGTAACGCTAAACAATCCCAGTCAACTTAATATATCCAACCTATCTATCCATCATTCATCTTTCAATATAATTCCGCCAATCCAAACTAAAGTCCTCCCCTCTCCACCTTGGCCAAGATCTGCCTCCTTACTTTCGCCGCTTCCGGATCCAACACGTCAACCTGTGTCGTCGGCATTTGGGAGTCTTCTCCATCAGTGTCGGCCTGGTGTTCCTGGTCCGGCTCAGGGGACTCTGCGACATTATCGTTATCATTGGCAGAGTATTCCGCCTCGGTAAGTGCCGACGCCGTCCGTCCCAAGACCCGTCTATTCCGTCTCTTTGGGATGTTCTCTACAGCAGTGGATATATCTTTTCGTGGTTGTAACAGAGTAAGGAGCTGGGCAGAGAGTACTCTTTTGTTTAGAGAAGATTGATCCTGTCTTGTTTTTGATGGCTCAGTCTGCGCTTCCGGGGTCTCCGTAGTACCTTCGGAGGCAGATTTGGTTGTTTCTGGGGCAGATAATGGCTTTGTAGGGACCGGCTCTGTTTCCTCTTCGCCCTCTTCATCTGCTTCATCTTCCAAAACAGCCTTGAGAAATGACGGGTTCCCACCACCGCCTTCCCTCCTACTAATCTTGATCTCTGCGCTCTCCTTCCTTTCAAATACCACCGTCTCTTTGTCATTTCCCTTAACCCTGACTTTCCTCTGACCCTCTAATGCACTACTCCGGAACTCACGCCGATCAACTACCTTTCCGTCTTTAATACACTTGATGAGCCAGCCCCATTCAACAATGTCAACGCCTTTTTCCAATGCCATAGCGACCTTTTCCCTCCGAGCTCCTTGGATACGTCGTAGCAGTAACACGTCAGTCTCGCCTGCTCTCATGCTTTCTGAATAGGTTGCGCCAAGTTGCTTAATTGCGCAGCTCACATGATGCAACTCAATTCCTGAGAACCCTGAAACATGGATAGTAATATTCTTCATGTCTGGCATTGGCCACTTCGGGAACGGCCGACCAAAGACACTTGTTGTGGGATCCCCAAGTTTCTTATGGAACAAACAAGACTCAAGAAAAGACTCAGTAACCAGGTGGATTCCAGGATATTTTCTCAACTCTGTTTGTAGCTTTTCAACCTTATCGGCCGCGTATTTCTGTGGAACCATAACGAAACGCCCCACCACATCGTTCCCCCCTTGTGACAATTCCTTAATCCTCTCACACGTGAGTGCGCCTCTGGAACCTACCGCCATCTTTGCAATCTCCAACTGAGCTGTCTTCAACCCCTCAAAGTAAAATCGACACCCCGAGAATATCCCAACCGGCTGTGCAGCCAATGCCGGCAGCGCCGCAACTTCCTCGGGTTTCACGGGGACATCTTCTACCGACGTCGGAATCTTCTCTTTCTCAACTGGTGTCTTCGTCCCTACGGCGTCGCCATCTTCATCATCATCTCCTCCCCGGGGATCAACAAAGGAATCTTCGACGCCGGTGGCGACAAGTGGTGAATTTGACCCAGCGCTTCCACCTAACAAACTATCCCAAGCCGCCGCTGTTTGCCCCGCCAACCGGACACTAGCCGTCTTTCTCAACTTCCTCACTTTAGGCTCGGGCTTTACTTCTTCTGTTGTCCTTTTCCTTTTTTGTATCGCCTTTTCCGACGGCACATATGCCCCCTTTCCTTGTTTATCCTCAGGGATTCTCGGGTCAAAGCATTTTTCATCCAAGATAAGACCACGGGATATGCAAGCTGTTAGCCAAGCGGGTGAGACCACATGAATATTCCAGGAAATTGCAGCATCGTATTTGCGGCCGGTGGGGTGCGGGGTGATGAGATGGGTGGCGGATCGAGTAAGTTCCGGGGAATGAAGGGCTCCGTGGGATTCAATAAGACTTTTTAAATGTGTACGCTCTTTGACTATGTTTGGGGCATAAATCAGTTAGTCAAAGTCATACAAATACATAAAAGCTGGGCCGTTCCTCCGAGCCCTACTTACGCGTATCAAATCCACTCAAACAAATCCTTAATCTTCCCCTTTCTTTCAAAGCTCCAACCTCACTTATACAACCTGATGCCTCCAGAGTCTTCAAGGTATACTTTTCCTCCAACTCCTTGAATTCGAAAACGTCTTCTCGCCATGCGTCACGAACGGCCTCAACCCACGCGGGGTCCATGGCCTTAACATCGGGGCGGGATCTAGCGACGAAGCGGTATTTCGGGGTGTCATATTTGCCTACAAGGAGGTGGGTGACTTCGGGAGTTAGGTCGTAGGAGTGTTTTCCGCCGAGTTGTTGGATGGTGAGGGAGAGGGATTCCTATAGTTAACGGACAAGTGGTTAGTATGGTAATTTAGGCATGGAAATCCTAGGTGGGCGCCAAAAGTAGAAACTTACTCGGGTGTATACTGGGATGCTAGTGCAGCAGATGACGACGTTGGTGAGTGGATTGGTGATGTTGGCAGCGGATAGAGCGTCGTTGGGGTCTTCCATTACGGCGGTTGGTTAGGGGTTTGAAATCGAGTTAGGCTTTGGTGCGTTGAGACACAGTCATTGGCCAGAAAGTTATTTAATAATAAATTGTAATTTAGTATAGCAGCTCAGTACCTTTCGTCCCACATGTGATGCATCACCAGATCCAGCCATCAAATGCCAATGTATCACCAGCTTTTATTGTAAGCGCGTAAAGTGATTTTTCAGCGCGTTGTCACAGGTGATATCCGGGATTCGCACTGTACATAACCCACTGTACTTTTTTATCCAGAATGTTGATCCTAAGCGACACCCTCTGTATCTGAACATCACACAGTCCATACACTGGTCAAATTTCAACCCTGAACCCTTATGACATATTGCGAGGTTTTCCCACCTCAACAGCACCACACCAAGCACACCAAGCAATACCTTCCTCATTCGAACCCCCCCGTTCAGTCAACCATCAGAGTTCCTTCCCTCACTCTTTCTTCCCCCTCCGGCCAATTCCCCACCTTTCTAATTCCCCGCTTACCTGACCCCCGCATCCAATCTGCTCGCCACCATCCCTCACTATTCTCCCATCTATCCGCCTCAACCGCCACCCAACACGCCGCCCTCCCTCCCACACCCCTCCTCACTCCTCCCGGTCCGGTAGTGACGTCATCCCCAATGCCTCCCACGCCCGACACGCTCCGCGCCCTAATCGGCGAATTATCCGCGATAACCGGGCTCGGACAACGAGAATGTCTGGACCTACTGGCGAAGGAGGGATACAGTGGTGAACGAGCATATCGCAGGTACGTTTGAAATGCTAGGAAATATAGCTGGCTGCTGGTTTTCTTGCCTGGAGGACGATAGAGGGTGGTTCTCTTTCTTAGGCTTGGGGTCTAGGGTCTTACATGTCCTTTGGGTTTTTTGGACTTGGGATTTCTTAGTTGATGAATACGCTGTGGATGGCCAATGATGAATCTCCAAGCATTATCGAGATGATGATTTATCGGATTGATTTGCTTGATTGATGGGACGAATACTTTTGGTTTTTACTGCTCCATTTTCAATCCCGACGACGTCATCGTGATTGGCCGGTCACGCGAGAACCTACGAAATCCAGGCGCAAAAAAAAAATCAATATATACTATATTGCAAGATGCGACGACGCCAAGCTGTTGATACACTAGAGCGGAGCCCCAAGCGGGCGCGAAACCATGAATCGAGTTCTTTGTTCGTCATATCACAACAATCACACCACCCACTTACTAACCCGTCGCCAATAGATGGCACAAGGCCAACAAGCCTTCACCGGAACTCGATGCTCTTTTCAACACCCTTCGCAGTAAGTCTACACTCATCTCCCACGCCCCGAGTCCCGTCGCCCCTCAACCTCTCTTGCTAATGTTGCCTTTTAGCTACCGGTCCCTCTGAAGAAGACACCCTTAACATCGACTCTACCCTCTCTTACCTTACCGCTCTATCCATAAACCCCGAAGATGCCTCCTTTTTCGCCGCCATTCATTTCCTCCAAAGCCCGTCCATCACCTCCATTCCCCGGAAATCCTTCCTCGCCGCCTGGCGCCAGTACACCCCGTACACCCTACCTGCCCAAGCCTCCATCCTATCTTCTCGCATCTCCCAGCTATCGACAAATCCTTCATACTTCAAGGAAGTCTACCAATACGCCTTCATCGCCTGCCGCGAACCCGACCAGAAATATCTACCCATCGATGACGCTCTAGCATACTGGGAAACACTATTTGCGGCACCGGGTTGGCAATGGAAAACGGAGAACAGGGATTGGGTGCCGCTATGGGCCGAGTACATGAGAGAGCACCAAGCGGGTCGGGGTGTCAGCAAAGACCTTTGGAACCAGTTGCTAGTGTTTGCGAGGAAGACGGCCGAGGATGAGCGGTTGGGGTTCTGGAGTGAGGAGGCGGCTTGGCCAAGTATCATTGATGGGTTTGTCGAGTGGTGCTATGGGCGATTTGGCGATCCGAGAAAAACCGAGGATGAAGAGGAGGAGGAGTAAGATTTTGGAGTTGTAGAGGTATAATATTGAGTATATAATTGTTTCAAGTGATATCAGGTATGAACTAAAGCTTAAAGGTGCTTGTGTATGCTTTGCGTAATGCTGATAGAAGGATCTCACGTGAAACTAAGTTATAGAAGGCGAAGCTACGACCACGTGACATCATATATTGACTTGATGAATATGATCCAATTCATTTCATTCCAAACTAAAAATACAATCATATAGTACAAATCCCCTCCTCAAATCTAATGAACAAGAAATCCTCATCCTTACAAATTCCCCTCTCCCTTCCAAGCAACTCCACCATATCTCGCCAAACTACTCAACTTCCCGTCACCCAACCGAACATGCGTACTTCTCACCACTCGCGGATCCAATCTCATATTCGAACGAATTTCCTCATGGACAGTAGGCGAGGCGTCATACCGCATGACGAAATGGTGGCCGGTGCGGTGCTGGATTTGATGGCGGATGATGGGGTTAGGAAGGTCGTAGACGCCCCAGTTGGCAATAGAGCGGATGGCGCCGTTGTTAGAGAGGATAATTTGGCCGATAGCGAGGGCGATTCTGGGAGTGTTAGTAGGTTGAAAAGTGGGTTTTGAAAAGCAAAAGAGCGATGAGTTGTGGCGGCGAGTTGATGGGCTAGTGGGTTGAAGGGCATGGTGAGTAAAGTAGACTTACTCCTTGACCTCGGCAATTTTGCCGGGGCGGACCTAGAAAATGTTAGTACTTGTTCTCATTGTTCAAAACGTGGCTTTATTGACTCACAATTCCAACCATTTCATACAACATTTTGTCTGTGGTGCTCACGTCGTCGTCGTCGTCGGCATATTCAACCCCGGATGAATCCTATTGTCGTCAAGACCTGACCTCTTTGTGTCCCCACTGAGATTTTTCTAACCCAGATCATGTGATATATGTACTTATTATCTAGGGTTATATACTATATCGTGGGCGGTACTATTTACTTTCTGTGGGGAATTGGCCAATTAAAATGCAGGGAATAAGTGAGGTGACATCATGGGATGAGCCAAGGGTGAAAGGTTAAATGGGGAGTGATATATGAGAGCCATTAATTATTGGAGTTTCATAGTCATCCATTGCGGGTGTTTCTTCTCAGGATTATCTTGGGAAGCATGTCACTATCAAGCATCCGTCCGGCCATTCGCTGCCTAAGCACAGTAGCTCCGGGGTCATCGGCCACCGATATATCAAAGGTTTTCCAATACTGTGAATCCCAGCTCCTGTAAGTCGCCCCTCCATTCCATTTTCAAGGCTCTCACATCCTGATCTAGTTTCTTAGCGCTGGTGATCGCACCGCACTCCTTATATCCCATTTTCTCCCAGCTACTTCTCGGCCACTCTATATTGCCCTCCGTACGCTCAATCTGGAGCTATCTAGACTCCCGGAGCACGTAAAGACCAAGCAACTCCGGGCTCTCCGATTCTCTTTTTGGCAAGATGCGATTAAAAACACATTTTCAGGGTCACCGCCTAGGGAGCCAATCTGCATCTTACTATCAAGTGTTTTAGACACTTTAGTATCCCGTGGCTTCACCGAAACAACGACGTTGAAATTCTTTATTTCCAGATTAGTAAAATGTCGATCGGAACACTCCGAAGACCCGCCAATTCCCACATTAAGCGCCGCAGAAGACACCGCCGAAAAGACGTATGCCTCCATCATGTACACTGTCCTCTCTGCTTCCGGAGTCCCCTCCGGTTCCGGCGACCATCTTGCCAGCCATATTGCAAAGTCCGTCGGACTCGTCGCACTGCTCAGGGGGATCTCTGTGCTCGCTGTGCGCTCTCCCGGTCGTGAACCCGTCCTTAGATTGCCATTGGATGTATTGGCAACACATAATGTCCGTGAAGAGGATGTCTTCCGGTATGGCGGGACGGCCCCGGGATTCCGAGATGCCGTTTTTGAGGTGGCCACGAGGGCCAATGATCACTTGTCGACTGCGCGGGGGATGATTAAAGGTTTGAAAGAGGGGACGGGTGAGGGCCATGCGTTTGAGTATGAGGGGGTACCGGGGTACACTGCGCGGACTGGGACTTCGTCTTGGGAAGGAATACGGAAGGGGTGGGGTGTGTATTTGGAGGGAGTAGCCGCAGGCGAATATTTGGAAAGCCTGGAGAAGGCGGATTTTGATGCATTTAAGGTAGGTGGGGGCTGGAAGACGGCATGGAGGGTTTGGAGGGGGTGGAGAGGAGAAAAGATATAAAGAGAGATGCCGGCCTGGATTGTACGATACAGATTCTCTTACAGAGACATAGAACACAGACTATTGAGATCACAGATTTAATACAGAAATATTGAGTTACAGCAATTCCGGTCAACAGTAGGGTCGATATTGGACAGGGTTGTAAGCGTTTTTATCATGTGACACCGCGCTAAGTACCTCACGTCGACGCGAATGTCACACAAGGCCATCGACGTCACTCAGTAACTATAGGCCTAAGGGTACCATCTTGTATGAACCCCTCCATATTCACCTATTCTTTTTATTTGCCAGTAGATTCTGTTCCTGTGTGACTTTTCCATATTTTGTTTATTATAGGCTTGGATACACTATTTCATCTCCATATAGGCTCAAAAATGCCCGACGAACCACCTGCAAAGAGACCGCGGACTACCGAGCCCAACCCCGCAGCATCGAGTGTCGAGTCATACCTTGCACCAATTAGACAGAAAACTTATATTGTACCGGCTTCCCCACCGAAGTCTAAATCCCTGGATATTTTCACTGGAAGTGCTGTTGAGAATCGAGTAAAAGCAGAGCCAGGGCTCGAAAATGTGAGGCCGCGGTCTATACATGCAGGCAATATACGGAGTACTGGGGAGAGGTTTTTCCAAAGGGCGGAACCTGCGCCGTTACCATCAGTGGTGAAAAATGAGGAGGTTTTGGGCGGCGAGGAGGAGACAAAGGGGGTGAAAAGACCTGCTGAGACAATTGATCCATACGACGAAGATAACGCCTATGATGACGACGACTTTTTGTTTGTCTCGGAGACTGTTGTCGAGCCAGAAATCTCAGTGATTGAACCGCCAATAGTCATTCCTGCCCCGGTACCAACACCGGCTCCTGCGCCACCACCACCGCCACCTGAGATTACCCCCGAGCCAATTGCCTTTGACGAATCCCTGTTCGAATCATTTGTTGGACAAAAAGTCAAACGGTCCATCCTCCAGCTGTTGAAAAACCACTGCGGGGAGAACTTGGAATTGGCCGTGAATATGTTCTTCGATGGGACATGGAGGCGATTGGAAGCCCAAGAGAAGCGCGCGGCGATTGCAAACAAGAATTCGATTGCAGCTGTATTGGCTAAGAGTTCCGGAGAAGCGAACCGGAAGAAGGTAAAGGATGATGGAGGCGCTGGAAGATATATTGGAGTTTTTGGCGTTGAAGGGTGGGCGACAAGGAGTGGGACGCATTTGTTGAAATATGGGGATGGTGTTGTTATTGATCGGCAGAAGACGGTAAAGACGCCAGTGCGGGGGAAAGGGAAGGCAGATTTGATGGTAAGGTTTCTTACGACAGCGGGCGTCGAGATTGGCCGGATTGCCAAGGATGCCGCGGGGTGGATATCGGTTTTGATGGATCAAGGGGTTGTAGGATTTACGGGGTCGGTTGTTTATGTTCCGGACCGTTTACGGACAAACGACACAGTGTTCTTGCAACTTCGGGCTGTCCTTAAACCGAGTGCGTTTGATCAGGAGGCACCAGAGGCTGGTGGGGTCTCTAAGATTGCAGGGATATCGGAAGCCGAGGAGACGGCAGCAGAGAAGGCATTGCGGATGAGACAAGTGGCGCTGGTGCGGTTATTTCGAGAATGTAATGTATTGCCAGTATCACGGGGGCAAGGCGGACAAAGCGAAGAGGATATCAAGAGACAACGGGAGAATCTCCTAGCGGCGGCAGATCTAGAGGATCAGAATGAGAAGAAGGCAAGGACAACAACTCCCGAGGCCGATGTGGAGGAGGAGGATGGTAAAGTATTAGAGCAAAATCAATTGGATGCTCTCTACGCCAAAGCCCAGTCTTTTGATTTTTCAACACCCGAAGCCGAGCCTGCGGAAACTTTTGCGTTATCCCTGAGAGGGTATCAGAAACAGGCCCTGCATTGGATGCTCTCCCGGGAAAAGTCTGAAGAGGGCCCCCGAGGAAAGTCACTCCACCCTCTTTGGGAACGCTACGAGTTCCCGACCACCGATGCCGACGGGAAGGATGTTAGTGTCCCCGGGGAGCCTGCCGAGTTCTTCGTTAATCCATATTCCGGCGAGATGACGTTGGAATTCCCAGCGCAGGCTGCGGGGTGCCGAGGAGGCATCCTGGCGGATGAAATGGGACTGGGAAAGACAATCCAGATGTTGAGTTTGGTACACAGCCATCGGCCGTACGCCCAGGAGCGTCAAACGGACCTCGAAAACAAGGTGGACATTTCAACGGTCAAGACAGCTTACGATGCCGTTGATGTCTTTGATATTATGGCGGGGCGCAAGGACCCTGTGCAACCTGCCAAGCACACGACACTTGTTGTTGCGCCGTTGTCGCTGCTGAGTCAGTGGAAGTCGGAGGCGGACAAGGCTAGTAAGGACGGGACATTGCGGTCCATTGTTTACTACGGGGCAGACAAATCAGTGAATTTACAGGCGCTGTGTATGTCTAGTTTGGCGCCAGATGTAGTTATCACATCTTATGGCGTTGTCCTTAGTGAATACTCGTCAATCGTTGCGCGGAATGGCGACCGGACATATCACAATGGGTTGTTCTCGTGTTCATTCTTCCGTATTATCTTGGACGAGGCCCATACGATCAAGAATCGAACCAGCAAGACAGCAACAGCGTGTACTGCCCTGCAATCAACAACCAGGTGGGTTCTCACGGGAACCCCCGTCGTCAACAGACTGGAAGACCTCTTTAGTCTCGTCAAATTCCTCGGCGTTGCTCCGTGGGATAGCTTCGCCTACTGGCGTACATTTGTCACGGTCCCCTTTGAAACCGGC
This sequence comes from Catunica adiposa, assembly GCA_001640685.1. Classification (NCBI taxonomy): domain Eukaryota; kingdom Fungi; phylum Ascomycota; class Sordariomycetes; order Microascales; family Ceratocystidaceae; genus Catunica; species Catunica adiposa. Next base: position 43,915 of record LXGU01000061.1, read on the forward strand.
GACTTTGTCCGCGTGCTTGACGTTGTTTCGACGGTGCTGGAGCCCCTAGTCATGCGCCGGACCAAGGATATGAAGATGGCAGATGGCCAACCTATTGTCCCATTGCCGCCGAAGCAGGTGGATATAGTGGAGGTTGAATTTTCCGAGGAGGAGAGGGCGGTTTACGATTATGTGCTTGCACGGGCGCAGACGTCGTTACGGGAGAATGAGGAGAGGGGGACAGTTGGCCGGGCGTACTCGAGTATCTTTGCGCAGATTACCCGACTGCGGCAGGTCTGTTGTCATCCACAGTTGATCCGCAATAAGAATTTGCTCGCCGAGGAAACTGCTGAAGCCAAAGCGCAAGACGAAGTGGACGGCCTGGGCGATGATCTGGATCTTGATGCGCTAGTTACCAAGTTTGAGGACAATGTCGAGTCAGGCACTGTTGATGTCAAGGCGTCGTACGGGGTGAACGTACTGTCGGAGATCAAAGCAGGTGGTGACCAGGAATGCCCTATCTGTGCCGAGGATATGGACGAACAGACAGTTACGGGCTGTTGGCATTCGGCGTGTAAGAATTGCATGACGGAGTATCTGAAACGGGAAACCGACAAAGGAGTGACGCCGCGATGCTTCAATTGCCGCAAAGACATCTCGGCCCGAGAAATCTACGAAGTTGTTAAGTACGCCGCCAGCGAATCCGAGAAGAATGAACCTAGGATCTCCCTACACAGATTGGGCACGACAGACTCCTCAAGTAAGGTTGTTGCGCTAATCAAGAAGCTCCGGGACTTCCGCAAGGAGTTCCCCTCGGGGAAAGCCGTTGTGTTTTCGCAGTTTACGTCCTTTTTGACGATTATCGAACAGGCACTGGCGAGGGCGGGCATGGCACATCTACGACTAGACGGGACCCTTGCGCAAAAGCAGCGGGCTACCGTCTTGTCAACATTTTCCTCGACGTCTAATTTCACCATTTTGCTGTTATCCCTGCGAGCCGGCGGCGTCGGGCTGAACCTTACGTGTGCCCGCAACGTGTACATGATGGACCCTTGGTGGTCGTATGCGGTGGAAGCCCAGGCGATCGACCGGGTACACAGGATGGGACAGACGGAGGAGGTCAAGGTGGTGAGGTTTATTGTGAAGGGGAGTGTCGAGGGGAGGATGTTGAGAGTTCAGGAGAGGAAGAAGGTCATTGTGGGAAGTTTGATGGGTGGGGGAGAGGGCGGGGGCCAGGGGAGGAAAGTTGAGGATGTTAGGGAGCTGTTGGCGGGATGAGCGGGAATGGGGTGATGGGGTGATGAAATGGGATTGGGGTGATGAAGGGAAGGGAGGAGGCAGGGGAGGTTGGCGAAGAGGGCGATTATATACAAATATATATAGAGGAACATGATGAATCACGAATGGACATGAATAAAACTTTCTTATCTCTTTTTCTTTCTCGACCAGCGGCGTGGTAAACAATATTTTGTGATTTCTTTTTGGTTCTTTTTTGATATTTTTTTTTCTGCTTTAATTATCCTTTACTCGAATCACTCCCTTATAAATCTCTAACTCTACCCTTTAATTCCACTCCCGCTTGTCCGTCGATCCGGCCCCACTCTCTCCCCGTCGCAGTCACGATCGCAGTCACTGTCTTCACCACTGCCACCACAATGTCCCACCACCCATATTCCCCCTCCCCTCTCTCAACCATCCAAACCCACACCTACCCAACAACCCCGCCGTCTCCCCCCTCCGACACTGATGTCGACAATGACATTGGCATCGACACCGACACCGACAACGATACCACAATCACCCCAGACCAAATAATGACTTCCCCCCGCGACCACCTAGGCCGTCGGCCCAAAGCACTGCGGCGTCTGAGACCGATTCCCCTTCCTGTTACCTACGGGAATAACGCTCCGGCGTCTTTCGCCCCATTGCGGTGTCCGGTGTCCCGGAATGCCTGTAGGCGATCAACGGCCGAGGCGATTGGGAGGATGGATAAGGAAAAGGTGGGTGGCATTGTTGGCGTTGATCGGGATATGGTTGCGGGCGTCCTTAGTGACTTGGACGCTTTGGGTGATTTACTTGTGAAAACAGCAGTGAGAGTGGAGAATCAAAGGGTAAATGATAGTGATGGTGATGGCGGCGCGTGGCCTGGAGTTGCAGAGGAGGTTTTGAGGGTTTTGGGGGCCATGGGAGATGTTAAAAAGGGACTGAAGGCTGTTATTGGTAATATTTAGATATGAATATGATGAAGGTCATGTGTTGATTTATTTATGATTTATTTACTTTGAAATATCAATAAACATGTTTATATTTTTCACCGGCAAAAGTACAACTACTACGCGACGAAAGCCTGAGGGAAAAGCTATAGAATAATAAACTAAGAATCAACCAAGACGTCATAGTTACAAATCATGTAAAAAAAGAAATGTATATTCATAACCTCCGATACGGGGAATCGAACCCCGGCCTTCTCGGTGAGAGCGAGATATCCTAGCCCCTAGACCATATCGGATTTCCTTATGCTCTTTCGTATCTAAACACTCCTCAAATCCCCCGTCTTCGTCCCCTTCTCCCATCCTCAATTACTCCCACCCCCGATAATCAGGGACAATACCACTCCGGACATCCCCCGGCCTACTACCCAGCCTTCTATACTGCAAACTACCTGGTGTCACCGCACCCCCCGTCAAATGGTACACCTCCAATCCTGTCCCTACCCCGCCGCCGCCGCCGCCACCCCCACCAACGGCCCCACTCCCTGCCGGATACATCATCAAGCTATTCGGCTGTATCCTATGCGGAGACGTGCGGCCCCACCCCGCACCAGCCTGCCCAGGCGACAAATCAAACGGACTGCGCGTCGTTGGTCCATCCAACGGTGTCATATGCGCAGTACGCACTGCGCCACCCGAGACATGTAGTGATGGAGGCGTCGGCGACCGCACAGGAATAGGATATCCATAGCCCGTATTCCGATACCTGCGCATCCCTGGAAGACCGTCAACTGTCGGGCTAACACCATATTGCCCAGTCCCTGGATACCCCGGACTATAACTCCTAGTTGGTGTAGACGTAGCAGCCGCTGATGGAAGATACGTAGACGTTCCCGCCTGGGGCATCGGTCCCGGAGCCCCATTTCCATACCTTACAGGTTGCCCCTGTATAATCGGTGGTGGGAGTCCCCGAGAACTGGCCTCAGCTAACAGGCCCGTAGAAGTCGCTTCTGGCCCAGTAGCAACTGGAAATGAAGGCATCGGCAACACTGGAATCTGTTGCATGGCTGACATGCTTGGCATTCCCAGCATCGGCGGCGTCGACACTGCTGACCAATCCGCCGGTCTACCCGCCGCTGGCCTTGCAGGCAGCGATCCAAATGACGATGAGAATGAATTGGCCGCGCTCGACGCACTTTGCACCTGCATTGGTTGCATAGCTGCTGGAACCGCCAAGCTCGTCTCAGTGTTGACTGTCAGGTTGGGCAGCGCAACTCGTCTGTTATCCCGCGGCATCGCATTCTGAGAAGACTGTACCGCCGCTACAGCAGCAGCAGCAGCAGAAGCGGAAGCGGAAGCATACTGGTTCGCTTGCTGTTGTTGTTGTTGTTGTTGTTGTTGTTGGGCTCTCTGCTGCATCATAGCTTGTGTTTGGGCGTGAGTCGTAGTTGAAGTTTGAGCTGTTGCTGTATCCATATCTGGAGCCTGCACCGACATTCTCCGCTTCCGCGGATCCGCCGTTGGACTACCATTCTCCACTTCCGCATATCCTCGCTTCCTCATACTAGCAGAAAGCGATGGAGACAGGTCGTGATACGATGCTTTGGACCCGAGACTTCCCTGGCTGGCAGTGTACGCTGTGCTAAGCCGCGATGGTGAATACGACAGTGATTGGCCATACGCTTGAGCTGTCGCAGCCCCAAGAGTAGCCCCACCTTCGGAAGCAATAACAGCGCGCCGTGCGGCCTCGTCGTAGTAATCCTTCATGTTGTGCAGGTTCTTAATCCACGCCGTCCACTGCTGTTCGCGCACAAAGATACTGTACCGCAGATTGCTCAAAAACTCGACTTCCATGTCGTGAATCTCAGTGACTGGAATGGAACTGACATCCGCCCAAGTCTTGTTGGTATACGTATTGTCATCGAGGACTAACCACAACAATACACCTGTTAGTAAATAAACCTCTTCTAGAGTAAATTCATACAATATTGAACCTACATTTGTTTCCCAACATCAGCGCAATCGTCAACAGTCGGTACGCACTGCCGTAGTGGCCCTTCAAGTGCGGATGGCCCCGCTTTAACCGATAGATCAACAGAAGCCCCAGCATAACCACATTCTGAGTTACTTGGGTTGTAGAAAGGATGTTGTGTGTCCACTTAATCAGCTCTGGCTTAGCCATAGCCTCTGCCACCAATTTGCGCCGCGGCAACGGGGAATTTTGCGTGTAACTACACGCCTCCGACACTGTAGTCCAGCTCTCTTGTATCATGAAACACGTCATCTATGCTAGGTGTTAGTCAATCTTCCTCTATATACAGGGTGTGCTAATCCGCAACTATTTAAGCGCTAGACCTACCTGGGCAACAAACTCTGCCAGATTTCCTCCTTGCTTACTGATGCAAGCCGGCAACGTCATGCTGTGGCTCTCCAATCCTGTTTTTGCAGGTGCCTCCGATGACACCGGTGCATGACTAGCATCAACCGGTGCGATTGTAGCCACATGAGATTGCCGCCGGTCGTGTCGAGACAGTGACTGTTGCGACGACTGATGAACAAGTTGCGGCTGTACTGGTTGTGGTCTATCACCAAATGGGTTGGCTGATAGTAGTTGTGGTTGTGGTTGATGTTGTGATTGCTGTGGCGCTGGTGGTCTGGTCTGCGATATTGCTGCAGACAAGATAGGTACATTGCTCATTTGGCCCATCTGGTTCACCTGGCCCATGCCTTGTCGGTAAGTTCTTGACGAGCCATTTGTTGTTGATATTGGTGGCGTGATGAGATTTTGCAGAGCAAGCTCATCAGGTTCTATTGATCCCCTACGCGGCGCACCATGCTGTTGACTTGACGTATTCTGAATGTGATACTCGCTCAATGATGTGGAAGAGCTATTCGCGCTGTGACTATGACCCGAATATTGGGTATCTGTCAAAGGTTCTCTTAGACGAACAGGACTTAGATTCATGTGATTTATTGGCGCTATAACCGGCGCATGGGCTGGGCTCACATCCATAGGTCCTGGAGCCCATCCTGATGATGGGGTCTCCGTCTTGAAATGCGATGGTCTCGCTCCCGTGTGGTTCCCACCGTGCCATCCATCGGCTCTTGTGTTTACAGGACGCATCGACATAAAGACCACATCCCGGGACGGGTCTGTCGGCATGTGCATGTGGCTCATATTCATGACTCCTGGGGCCATACCCGAAGTATGCGCGGTGTTTTGGCGTGACGGGCTAGTGCCAGACATAGACCTAGAGCTGTCGACGGGCGCCAAACGGACGTCACTCGTCGAATACCCTAGTAATGCGCGTCCGGAGTCCCGGAATTGTGGCGGAGACACGCTAGATATAGTGTGATGATGCAATGCACTACTCATGTCCTAACAGTCTCAAGCTGCAGAGGAGATGGTGTACCTGATTTGTGGTCTAGGGATGTGGGTTCCTGGACAATAGCAACGACCTCGCCAGTAAATCCTGAGATGCCTACGAGTCGAAACTCTGGCGAAGATCTGGGGACTTCCGATGGAGCGGAGCGTAGAGACGACGAAAGAGGTCGTGGTTGTTGTTGTTGCTGCTGTTGCTGCTCTTCTTCTTGTTGTTGTTGTTGTTGTTGTTGCTCCTGTGAATACAGTGATGGTTGTGTTTCTTCAAGAGTAGATATGGTATTCTCTGCAAAAGCCGAGGCAGCAGAGTCGGCAGCTGATGGATCGGTTGACGACCAAAGTCTAGCAAAGACGTTGGCAGGTGGTGGGGAATAAGCAAGCAAAGCAGTCGGGGGACTAGGTGGTGGACTGGGGGGGTGAGATTGGCGAGGACGAGCAAGACGACGGCGAGAGATTCGCGGAGCTCCAGGAGCTTGCGGGTGATCGATTGAGGATTGCGTGGTTGTTGAAGACAATCATGTATCTACAACAACCGGGGGAGTTGTAGATACAGTACTGCTAAAAAAGTCGAAGTGGGAGTAATAAATGCGGGAGATGAAGTCGAGAGGTTAGTGGATGAAGCAATGAGCCGAAGCAGTAGTTTTAGAGCAAATGGCAAAGGAATGTTGAGGAAGAAGCTATAGGGATGGCGTCGTCGTCGTTTTTCTTCGTCGTCGTCGTCGTTGTAGTCGTAGTCGTAGTCGTAGTCGCAGTTGTATTCGTAGTAATTGGTATTAGAGGTTGTGTTGTAGGTTATAAGTGAGCCAAGACAGAATGGTGGGAAAGGTCTCTCAGCATTGGTGTTTGAAAGAAGATACGCCGCAAAGACAGACCCCAACAGAAGAAGTAATAGTAGATTCTGAGAGTTGTGAAGAGTAAGGAGACTCGTGAAGACTGTCGTGGAGAATATCAGAAGAAGACAAAAGAGGACAAGCCGATTCAACAAAATGATAATGGGTATCACTAATAGCAATATTGGAACAAAACCAGCAATAGTAGTAGACTTGGACAGTTTAGAAGCCGAGCAGGTGGTGGTTGTCGCCTGTGGATAAGTACAAGGGTCAACTACAGTGGCAGTAGTGGTCGTAGCAGGCGTGGCAGCGGAAGCAAAGGCAGAACTAGAGCTACTAGTGGCTATGGTTAAAGGGCGGCAGGGCCTTGTAATGGAGAAAGATATAGCGAGAGGCGTAGTTTCAAAGACGTCGAGGGCCACGGACGGGGGAGAAGAGAAGGGTGAATAAGCAAATGTAGTCGACGCAGACAAAGCAGGCAAAGCAGACAAGATGGAAGCGGAGTATTGGTTTAAGTGGATTAGCTGATTAGGTCGTCTTTGAAAAGAATTGCATGAGGAGAAGAATGAATCAAAATCCAGCGAGGTAAGAAGAACGAGCATAGATCGCAACGGATAATATAGTTTGTAGTCAGTTCGTCGTAAGTGGTAGTCGAAAACAACCAGGAAGACACAAGAAAAAAGAGAAAATAGAGGGAACAACCAAGCAAGCATTGTCAGCCAGCCTCTACTTGTCTAAGGTGTAGGTTGTAGGTACATTGTAGTTTAGCAAAGTTAGCTAAGTTAGCTAAGTCAGTGATCGTCTGTGGAGGGAACTTGTAGGTAGAGCCCAAAGCGGAAACAGGACCAAATTTGGAGAGCAAGAAAAAGAAACAATAAAATAATCAGTGGACATTGGCCAAGCGGATTTGAATGAATCAGTGAAAAACCAAGATGAGCGAAAGAGAAGAAAAGCCAATAGTCAGTCATTAGGTCCGATGGCAATGGGCAATGGGCGATGGGTGATGTCAATGAGCCTTGATAATGGCGATGGTGATTTAAGGCGAAAGAAGTTTTCTTTCAATAGAGATTGAATTCTGGAAGTAGCTCAATACTGTGATTTCGCAAGTTCCTGCACTCTTTTCCCAAGATAAATGATATACAACACTTACGTACACATACACATACACGTACACATACACACTGTACTTGCTCCGATTTTGAAGCGAGCATTGGTGGTGATTTCCTCAATCTATAATTTAGTTCACCGTGTGTCTCGCTTTCCTTCTTCGGGTCTATCAGAGAGAGAAAAAATGACTCTCAAGTGGTTGCGGCCTTTCCCAATCTCCGCTTTCTAATGAAGATGAGGTTCTCTCTTATTTGTATTTGCGGTTGGCAAGTGATGATGGGAAGGGGGCTTTGTAAAGGAAGGTGTCTGGGTAATTTAAAACAAGGAATGAGGAAGTTACGTGGATATTGTCATTGGCTAATTGGTTGAATGTATTTGACTTTTATCTTTTGTGGTGGGTTTGCTTCCTCATACAACTGCTGCTGCTGCTGCTGCTACTACTACTACTACTACTACTACCACTATTACTACTTACTGCTACTACTATTCTTCATATTCATATTATTATTATTGTCGTTGTTATTCATCCTCATATATTCCCCGTCCTTCTCTTCATTCTCCTAACACAGACAGCCTATCTATGCGACTTTCGTCTTGTCACGAAATGCATCCTTCGCTAAATACAAACCCACCTCAATAGCACCTTAAAACCTCCGCCAAAACACTGACCACCAAGCAGAAATCATAAGTTACAAGGTTCACCATAAAGACGAAATGAAAAGCCGCGGCCAGGATGCTCGGGCCAATGTGCGGCAGGGCGTGATTTTGGTGTACGGTTGGATGGATGGACTTGTACCAAACAGGCTGCCAAGTAGCATAGGTCATTTACAACAGGAGTTGAGAGAATCAAGAGAGTCAAGCAAGTCAGAATGTCTTCCAACGGCACGCGAGGGCAATAGTGATTCTTTGCTAGGGAAGTACCATGATCATATTAGTTGACAGTTCGATGTATGTGGTGAAAGGAAAAAGAAGAGTAAAAAGAAGCAAGAAACAAGAAACAAGAAAACGAAAGCAACGCCAAATCCGTGATCTAACCGTTTAGGACGCACAAGAACATAGCCAACTAGTGAAGGGAGTTGAGTATCTAAACGACTGAAGCTCTATTCTGTTGTATGTCTCGCTTTTCTTGTTTGTCTTGTCCTTCGCTTCATCCTATTCTCCCTTGATCATATCATCAAGGCCAAAAGAAAACGGCTTTGCGCTGGTTCTTCTCTAGCTTTGGCGCTTCAATGTATGTATCAGTTGTCGCACGTTGATGCATATGAAAGGCGACCAGGGAGGTTCAGAGGTCGGTGGTTTTTGGGAATGTAGGTACCATGATATTTCTTTTTTTTTTTTTTCAGTGCGTGCTCTCTCTATCTCTCTCTCTCTCTGGTTAGTTACAAATACGATGATGTGCAGAGACAAAGAAGAGACCAATGGCCAAAGACACAGACAGGGATTAGTTATTCCGAATTGCACCAGCATCAGCATCGCATTGCATTGTAAACCGATAGGCGTCGATAGAGACAAAGCCACTACCAAAAAGGCCGAGGATGTTCAGGAGGACTCTCCCAAGTGCATAGTCGTGTCATTGGTTTTCCATTTACACTCTTCAAGTTGGTGATTTTCTCACGGCTCGTATCTCTGCTTCACTTCACAGTTATCTCAGTCTCTCCTCAACAAACATGGCCGTTCCCATATCAAACAAAGCTCATCTAGGCTAAGGCTCTCAAGCCCTGTCCGGGCTTGAACCATAACCAGCGCCAGCACAGCACAACCAGCACAACACAGCACAACACAGCCAGCACAACCAGGCCAGAAAACAACACACGCAAGGCAGAAGAATGGCAGCTCACCAAACCAACCCCCAAAGGGCAAAGAGCAAAGGGCAAAAAGCACACCAGCCAGCCAGGGATCCAACATATGAGATGGATGGAACCAGTTGACTGTGTGGGCTATTTTGGCTCGTGTCTGCTTGGGTCTGGATCTGTGTCTTGTGTCTGTGGTTTGGCGATTGTATATGGTGATTACTTCCGAGGAAATGAGGCAGACAGGGCGTTTTTGGTAAAGTCATGGAATGTGAGATTTGCTTCGCTTTTTTTTTTTTTTTGTTTTTGTTTTTTTTTTTAACTAGGCCTCACTTTCCCATCACCTGTCCACACATCATATAACATAACCAGCACAACAACACAACAACCACCACCCATCCACCAACCAAACCAAGCCTCCCAAATCCCCACGCCGCTCGCTCGCCTCGTCGTCTCACTACTCCTTTGTCTCAAAGAAATCCAAAGGGCATCACCTACCAACCTTACATACACCTCTCGGTTTAGTCGTCCATGTCGTAAGAGTTCAAAGTAGCTGATAGTTGATGTACCCACGACCCTAGGTGTCAATACATAGCTCACATTCGTCACCATCAACCCCAAACCACCTCAAACAGCAACCCATCGCCAGTTCGCTTTGCTCTGCTCTCTCTCCCCCCCCCCCCCCCCCCCCCCCAAAAAAAGGAAAACGCTGCTCCCTCACCATGACTTACTGGGCTATCAACTAATCGATAAATCCCCTGATATTACATCCATTAATCTACCCACTCCATCCAACCAGCCAACCCACCCGTCCCATCCCATCCGTAACACCTATCGGGTCGGTCAGTCGCCCATTCGCACCAAGCAATGACCGCGGTCGGCTGATTTCCCAAGCTTCAAATGAATGTAAATAAGACAAAAGGAAAGGCAACAAGGGCAACAAAAAAAATAAGAAGAAAAAAAAATCAAGAAAAAAGGACCGGCTGTTAAACCAGAATGGGGTTTGAGGGAATCACAAAAGACTCTAAATGGCCCGATGAGTATATGGTGATTGGTTGATTGAAAGGCTAACTTGGGCGGATAACCGGTTGGCTGCGTACATTGAGGGAGGGATCTCAAAGCTATATAACTAGCAACTAGCTAGGACAAAAGACTTTCACCCTCGTTTGTACGTCCCGGGCCCACAGTACTATCACCATGTCATCGATGGCGAATTTCAACCCCAGTTTTGAAGATTCTATCTCCATCTATTCTCTTCTGAACTTACCGAATGAACCGACCGGAGGAGGAGGAAAGCATGACAAGAATAATTTAAGAGAACAGAATTGGCCAGCCAAGTGCTAGTCAACGGTGTTCCGAACATGGGAATTCAGCATCTTGTTCTGTGCATGATGGGTTGGGGGAAGAGACATGACTTGGCTAATCAACTGGCTGGTCGACAGACTATCTGCTTGTCTGGCTGGCTGGCTAACTGTCTGGCTGGCTGGCTGGTTTTACTGCATCTAAATATTGAATTGGACTGGCGCGATGTTCATTAGTCGATTGGCTGACTGACTTGGCTGCACTCGTTAGCTGGCTGAATGTCGAGCTGACAAGGGTACGAGGAACCATTGACATGAGACGATATAATGATTATCACTCTTGCGGGATGATTACTCTTTTAAAATTCCCTCTACATTTTCAATCCACAATACGCCTAGCTTCTCAGCTATATTCCTCCTACTCATTATCCCTCACCCTCACCGTCAAACACCAGCTAAATCAATCACTGCACTTATTCTCATCGCGTCCCGCCAACCAGCCCGTTCATATCTCTTTGTCCTTTTGCTGGAACTTCATCGCCCAGATCCTCCCCCATGGTGACCAAAAGTATTCGAACATATTGTCTCCACCCCTCCAATTTGTCCTTTGGCATTCCTAATCATCAGTCTGCAGCCGCCTTGTCCGGGTTCTCGTGTTATAGCGAGGTATTGCAGATGATACCATGAATGAAAGAAACGCAAAGAGCATAAACAAAAATAGAACAAGATCATAAAGTTTAACAGTATTCAATACCATGTCAATCATGGTCGCTAGGATCTGTTCTATTGATAGACACCAGTTATCATCTGTTGTCAAGCCCTAACCCTACCAGTTGATAATAGGATTATGAAAAAAAGAAATGCTCTCACCAACCGAAGTCGAATCGGTGACCTTTCGATTACAATCGGACGAATCCTTGCAATTACAGTCGAACGTGATAACCAGCTACACCATGGTGAGTATCGACAGTAGTTAACTACTGCGCATGGCTTGTTGGAAGCGGACGTCGTAACAGGGCTTATAAATGCCATTTAGGGTTATTTAATAGGCGTAAACTACTAAATTAATCCATGGTAGGGTTACTATATTTTATGAGCCCATAGTTGATAATAGTTAATATGAACTGGTGATTACATCAGAGCTTCCCTTATAGACCACATGCGGTACATTCAGAGATCACATGTACTGTCTGAGTTACCAGCAGACTGTGCCACAACCTACCATCCGGCCATCCGGTGCCTAGCGACCTTGGCCATCCATTCTAACAACCACATTTATTAAAGCCAGCATTCATTAAAACCAGCATTCACAAATTCAATTTCCAATAACATAAGATCTTTTATTGTTTTTCTACTTCGTACCAAAATCCCTTCACATGTCTTTTAGAGTTAAGCGAATAGCAAGTACCCATCTGCGCGCCTTCCCCTGTTTACTTATTGCGGCGTTTTAATTGAAATTCTATCGATTTTGCGATTTTGCGATTTTGCGTTTACGAGAAATTGGCTTGGGGTTCCTTCCTTCAGTTCAGCTCTGTGATTTCTCTGGCTTTGTGGCTCTGTGGCACTGTGGCTCTCTGGCTTTCTAGCCTGTAAAGCCTGTTATAACCTGTCTTTATCTGGCTCTCTGGCTTGTGGAAGGATCCTCTGATCGCCCCTTCCCTGAACTCTCAGATGCCCTGGCCGCCCTGTGCTTGTCTAGGAAGCCCAGGGAAAGTAGATTTTCTCGTAATTAGCAGCCGGCTTCATTCACGAATTTGATTCCTTGAAAGGTCCATCATCGATCGTCCTTTTTTGGGGGTCACCGTGAAGGCCTTGATGATTATTGACACGCTCGTTAATTTCCAAGTGGTTCACGTAGAAGATATTTATTGATATTCGTTCGTTTATTTTTCGTTCCTGGAGATTCAAGGTTGTTGTCTGTTTCTCCACACGCTAAATTAATCAATTAATTATCCTCATTTGTTTCCCGTCACCGACCGACCGACGACCGACCGATTGACCGTTTAGCCCGCCGATCTCTCCTCTCCACTCCACCACACCGCACCGCACCGCACTCCCGGCAACAACCCGCCAAAATGCCTGCATTTGGCGATTTCACAGCCATCTGCCACCAGACCCCGCTGCCACTATGCGCTGCCATTGGCTCCCACAGCGCCGCGGGCAGCGGCGTCGGCATCGAGACCACTTGTTTTGCGCGGAACATTGAATTGGCAAACACGATTATTTTCCAAGGTGGCGCGTCGGCGATGCATATATTAGCGTTGGTGATGACGGTGATTATGATCTTCCATATCCGGGGGAAGTTTACGGCTGTTGGTAAGTACAGTAGTCACTGCAGTTGACGTCCCCAGTGGCGTCACCAGTGGTTGTTTGATTGGTATTAGTCTTAGATACTAATGATTGTTTAGGTCGCCGGGAGATTCTCACCTTCTTTTACATGTACATGCTCCTCACATTTATCTCGCTTGTCGTTGACGCCGGCGTTGTCCCGCCCGGCTCTGACGCTTACCCGTACTTTGCGGCCATTCAGCTTGGCCTTGCTGGGTCGACAATCACCTCCCTCTTTATCAATGGTTTCGTGGGCTTCCAGCTTTACGAAGATGGCACACCCCTCTCCGTTTGGCTTCTGCGCATCTGCTCGGTCGTCTCGTTTGCCGTGTCCTTCCTTGTCTCTCTGGGCACTTTCAAGGGCTGGGCGTCCATGGGACCCAACAACACCATCGGCCTTTTTGTCGTCATGGCTATCCTCAACGGCGTCCAGTTACTTATCTACCTCATCATGCAATTCATGTTGGTTGCCGGGACCCTTCAGGACCGTTGGCCTCTGGGTGACCTTATCTTCGCCGCCTTCTTTTTCATCGTCGGCCAAGTCATCATGTACGTCTTTTCTGAGCGCATATGCTCTGCCCTCAGCCACTATCTCGATGGCCTATTCTTCGCCACCGTCTGCAACCTTCTCGCTGTCATGATGATCTACAAATACTGGGATTCCATTACCCGCGAGGACCTCGAATTCTCCGTCGGCACCCGCATGAACAACTGGGAAGTCAAAGAGCTTCTCCCCGAAGAGGACCGCCGCGCTACTGTCTACCAAGACGATCCGTATGGTAGTCAGGCGGCCCTGCACAAGACTGGATCACAACCAGGCGGCCACAACGGCCGGACACACTCGTTCTCAACGCAGGATAATTATCCGCCGAGTGCTACGGCGCGCTACTCTCAGCGGTATTAGGGGGATCGTGAGCGGAAAGTGAGTGGCTGTGTTTTTGGGATTGTTAATGGAGAGGGTCGGTGTTGGAGTCCAGGGATTGGAATTGTCAGGACGCCGACGCCCATGGGGAGGAGATTGAAGGAGAGAGAAAGGGAAAGGGAAAGGGAAAAGGAAAGAGAAAGAGAAAGAGAAAGAGAAAGAGAGGAAGATGGAGAAGGAGATAATGAGTTGGAGAGTGGGCGAGGAAGAGGTTGTAAAGAAGATTGACGATCATGACTTGTTTTTGTAATAAAGTATTTTAATATCATTAATATCTGTATATCTTGTAATATTCATTCATCATCAGTATCATATAAATCTACATCTCATTAGTCTGACTCCCGTTAGTATAGGTCTCAGTCTCCTGTTATCTCCCTCTATCTCTTGACCTTTCTATCAAATCAAACCATTGTCCTCCTCTCCCTCCCCCGTCCCCTCTCCTCATCCTCCGATGGCGGCGTCACCTTGATCTCCGGCACCCGCCCTCTACCTTCGTCTTCCCTCCTTTCCCTAAACTCATTTGGTGTTGGCACCCCATACGGCGACGAATCCCTCCTGATCCCACCAATAGGCCTTGGGGCCTCGGGGGCCTGGTAATTTCGGCGGCCTTCGTCGTCCGATTCTCCAATTTCATCAACGTTGTGTCTCCGCACATGGAATACATCCGGATTTTCGTCGTCACCGCTTACATCGTTCTCCGCATCACGTTCCTGTGAGCGCTGCCGGGAGATATCCCGCGTGATATCCCTCGCCTTCAAACTTCTTCCCTTCTTATCCCTACCAAACCGGACCTTCTTTGCAGTCCCCGATGACACCGTTGACCGCATAACATCCGAATGATCAATGGCAGAACCACCATCATCAGTACTCAACGAGACAACCGACGGGCTTGGTGGCACCCGTGGTTTCGGGCTGGGGCTTGGGCCCGGCCGCGGATCTGTTGATAGCTCGCTTTGCGATGCATTGTACGATGGGAGATCAATCATGGAGGCGGTTGGGGGTGTTGGGCAGGCAGGGGGTGGCCGGTTACGGGGCCGGTCACGGGATGATGAGGAGGATTGGTGGGAGGCAAGGGCGGCAGCGGCGGCAGCGGCAAGAGTGGGGAGGATTGATGAAGATGATGACTGGGCGGGGGGATGGCGGCGGGGTGGTGAGTGGGGTGGGGAGGAGGATAGTGAATGGGGTGGGGAATGGGGACGTCGGGGATGATCGTAGTGCGCATCTCGAGTCGTTTGTTGGGGTCGTCGGTCATCATCGTAATAGTCTCTTTTCTGGTAGACAAAGTCTCTTTCTTTGTCTTGGTACCTCTCCCGTTCCAAGTCCCTTGCTCTCTCTCCACCCCTTCCCCTCCTATCCCCTTCGCCATCCTGATACCTTCTTCTTCCCCCCAAACTCCTACTCCTACTTTTCCTCATCCTTCTCCCCTCCTCCCTATCCTTTCTCTTCCTCATCAGCCAAGCCCCCGCCACAACTGCCGCTCCCACCGTCACCACCGCCCTCTTCCCAAACTTCTCATCAATCGGAATCCCAAACAGCCTTGTTTGGCTCACCGAGCGACTCCGGCTCCGCTGGCGAGACCGGGAGCCCCGACGGGTCCGTGATTGTGAAGGCGATGGGACATACCGGAAAGTGCCCGACCTCACTTCATGCGACCGATGGCGCCTAAGCGACATTGACCGTGACCGGGAGCGATGGCGTGGTCGAGAGTGGCCATGGCTGCGCACTCGATGGATATGCCGATCTGCTGGCCTTTCGGTATAGACATACTTTGTGTACCCGTCATCATCCACTGGGTTGTATTGAACATCGTCATCGTAATAGCGTTTTGTCCGTTCGGACCATTCGGCCTCGACTTCGCTATAATCGTCCCATGACCCGTCGTCTGATTCTGAATAGGGATCGATAGCAGGCTTATAGATGGCCGTGACAGTTGTCGGGGATCCGTGAGTACGACGAGAATTCGACAAGAGTTCTGGATTTGGCTTGTAGATTGTTGTTTTGCGCATGACGGATTTCAGTGTGTTTTATTTATATATGATATTGGATCAACCTATGTTATTGTCGAAAGTAAATAAACAAACGATCAAACTGGTGAATAGGATCGACAACTCAACTCGCAAGGTCTATTGCATAACAAAGAAAAATAAAAATCACACAACCCAATAAATGAAAAAAAAAATAACCTTCACCATGATTTGCCATCAGTTGTTTGCTTACTTAATTCCCATCCCGTCCGAAGGTAACACGCCCCGTCCGCTCCTCTATAATCACATAAGCAGCCCCATCGTAGCCCCAGCCCCATGACTTTGTTATTTCCCTATTTACTTCCTTCCTTCCTACATCTACCCCATGACCCGTGACGTCATTGTGCATACGAGCGGCCATCTCCACTTCGGCCCCACAGTAAACAAAGACTAGGTTAAGTGGAAGGATCGGCCATTTATTACATTATATAAGATTGATTTGAATCATCGTCTGTGTATTGGATTCTAGAAGGCTAGTTTAGTTGTTGGACATTTCAGTGTCGAATAAGGTGGGATCGACCATTGTGTCGGCGGAAGGCGGGGCGGAAATGGGATATCCGTAGAATGGAGGAGGTGCCATGGACATTGACATGGGCATGGCCATTGGCATCGGTTGCATGGGCATAGCCATCGGCATGGGCTGCTGGGGCATAGACATGGGGACCATGGAATACCCAGGAACACTGCCATGTTCAGGATTCTGGTATGCCGGATCAATAGCATATCCCATAGGGACCATCTGAGGCCCCATGGACATCATCATTGGTTGATGCATGTGGTGGGGCATATACGGCATTTGTGCAGCCATTTGTGGCGGCATCTGTGCAACCATTTGCGGCGGCATCTGTTGTGGATACCATCCATTTTGCCCTGGAGGCATGCCCGAAGACATTTCCGATCCCGGCATTGGTCCCGGACCCACTTGCCGCTGCCTCTCCATTTGAATTTGCATCTCCATCCTAGCCCTTTCCTCTTCCCCCTTCCTTACCCTCTCTTCAAGTTCCCGCTGCCTCTCAATATCTTGCTTCCTCCTCCTTTCCTCCTCCAAAGCCCTCCCTTCCTTAGCCCACCACTCCCGCCATTCCTGAACTTTCTCCATCCATTCTCTCCACCCTATCTCTGCCCACCCAGTCCCCGCTGTCCCCTCGACAGCCCACTGATCCACATCACAACCTGCAAACCACTCCTTCCTTTCCCTATCTCGTCTCCGCCCCCGCTTCCCCCGCGTATCCTCTTCAATGACATCGACAGTTGCCGTCCCCCGCTTCATCTTCTCCGACCAGAAGATCCCACGGACAACAGGGGCAACCTCCGCAACGATGATATTCATGGTCCGGTCAAACACACTCGGGTCAATATGAGCCGCCCACGTAAACGCCGTTGAGGCTGCAATCGGATCAAATGCCAAACTAAATAATGGCCGTCCAATCTTTGTGGCCGGTGGCCTCTTGAAATGCCTTAGAACCCGCTCGATGACCGAGGACGGAGCTTGCCCGGAAACTGCCCGGTACGCCGTAGCTTTCAGCGCCGTGGAAATCTGGGGGAGGAATTTGTCGTAAGAAACGGGTGCTTGCGCGTCGAGTAACACAGCGCCCAATGGGAAATCCTCACGTTGTTTACTTGGGATATCAGGAATCGTCGGGTCAAGGGGAACTGCAAAATCCTCAGCAAACCCTCCACTCGACAGAACATCTGCCACTGAGAAGTTCTCTGCGGCCTCTTGGAAATCTTTGAGACTCTCAGGCAACCCCACAGGTCTCGTTTCCTCATGACCCTCCCAAGAAAACACATCCACGCCAAATTCCCTCCATGCTTCCAGTCCCCTCTCCTCCTCGCAGACTCCTGGCCACCCCATGCCTACCCTTACACCTCCTTCACTGACAACCCTCACAATGTCCCCTTGACCATCCCGATCACAGCCCTTGGGCCACCGATCGACCATCCAATCAAAGCCACCCCGTTTATCTCCCACTCCAATTTGACACCAGAACTGCAGCTGAGACAAGGCCCCTCGCAAATCGCCCTTTCTCTCCATAAGGATAGACTCGACGATATCACGGCTGACCACGTGACCTTCAGTTGCCGCAATGAGCAGTAGGGAATCAACAGTATGGGCAAACGGCGGTTCCTTGAGGCGGAAGATGCCATGGAGGGGAAGAGTTGATAGAGGAAGGAGAGCCTCATCGTTACATATAAAGACGAAAGGACGCTTAGCAGTAGCCATGAGCGTAGTGAGGGTTGTCCAGAAAGCCCGGTCCTCTTCGTAGAGGATATCAGCTTCTTCGATAAGAATCAAACTTTGTTTCTGCGAAGAAGGGGAAGCCGAAGACTCGGTCTTCTTCTCTTCCTTCTTACCCTTCTTCCCAAAGAACCCCGCCAAACCACCGGAACCGGCACTACTAGCCTTTTCTCCATGTCTCACTAAGTGATTCTTTGTCATATCGCCCACCCTCTCCACAACATCCTTCCCCGCCCTCCTCGTTCCACAATTCACTTCAAAAACCTCATACCCCAACTCTCCCGCCACTGCGTAGACTCCCGCTGTTTTCCCCACTCCCTTCGGCCCCGAGATGACCACTGCATTCCCACCAGAACCCGCAACCTTAACGACACTAGGCTGATCGCCAAAGCGATTAGGAAGCCATGCCGTAGCGTTCTCATCATCAGATGAAGCGTAATCGGAGCCTTCACCGTCGGATGCAATGAAGCCATCGAGGGCAGCCTTGCGCTTCTTCTTCTTTTTGGTCTTGGGTTTCTTCGTAGCTGATGAGGAGCCAGTGTGCACATTGTCTACTTTCAAGGAGATGAGCCAATCGCGGAGTAGTGATGCTTCCCGGCCGCTTTGGAGCACTTCCGAGGCTGTACGCGGGGAGTATTTGGTGGGCCATGAGGATGATTCACAAGTGCAACGATCGTAGGCAGATAGGGTGCTGGGTAATTCCCTCCAAAGTCTCTCGACGAAAGGATGAGGGTCGTTCTTAGGCCGTCGTTTTCTTGTTGATAGTTCATCGTCACTAGACTCGTCGGCGTCTCCTGGCATCTCTAGCGGCGTGCGTAGCTGGCTCTTTATTCTCCTCCTAACCATCTTCCCGCTTTCAACGTGCCGCATCGGAACCAACAAGTCACTTTCCGGCTCCCCAAAACCATCTGCCATCTCAGATAATTTTCTGCGGACCCCGTCAAAATCAATATTCCTCCTCACAACCTCTACCACTGACTCTCGCTCCGGGATCCCCACGGCCGTCCTCTTCGACTTCCGCGGCTGCCCAAACGACATGCTCGCATGGCTATAGTCTCGTACGTCTCCCCTTACGTGAACCATATCACGCGGTGGGAACAGAGGATGCGCCGCTCCCGGAACTTTCAAACCCGAGTTCCGCGTGCTGAAAGCAAGGCCACCTGACAACCCAGCATGAATCTTCCCTGACTTTTTCTTCGGCGAATACGGGGTTGACACCGAAACAGTATTCCTCTTCGCTGGCGCTGGGGATGACACAGACACAGGCGCACTAGGAGTCCCACTAGCCTTCTTAAAGAACGGATGGGTCGATTTCCTAGACGATGTTGGCGTCCCGGAAATAACAACAGGTGTGCCAATTTGTTTAGGGGCAGACACAACCGTAGGCGCTGGTTTGACCTCAACGGCGGGAGCTTCAGGTTGCGTAATTATGGTTGGATTTGGCGGTTTCGAAAGAATGTCAGTCACTCGGGGAGCCATCTCTGGCTTGAATCGTAGCGTGACAATCAACTTCTTCCTAGGGCGTCCCCGTTTCGCCGGTTCATCCGTCTTCGGCGGAAGAGCCTTGGGCTTCTTTGGAGGTGATCCTAAAGTACCAGTCTTCATATTGAACATGAGGACCTTGGTTGGTTTTATAGACTCGGCGGGTGGCTTTGCGGTCTCCGTAATATCAACGGCGCCCATTGCTTCTACAGGTGGACTGATCTCCTGGACCCGAGGGGGAGGAATGACCGCCAGATACTCCTCGTCGACCTCACCCTCAGCGTCTGCATCACCATCGTCATCGCCAGGTGGTGATGAGGGAGGCGGGGGATCCACTGGTTTCACGAGAGTGATTAACGGTCCTTCTAGTGATAGTGTCCCCTGACGTTGCCGTGGGGCTGGGACGCTGCAGTCTGTTTTTCGCTTCTTTCGAGAAGTTGCTGGTGGTGATGAGGGTGGGGGGCGTGAGGGCTTGAAGAATGGGTGTAGCTTGGAAGAGGACATTGTTATAAAGAGCGTGCTTTGATGATAGGATGATATATAGTCATTGGCGAGGTTCGAATAAGCGCTGATAGTCGAGATGTTGGGATGATGTGTGGTCGTTGTTCGTCGGGTTCTCAAAAGAGGAAATGTCTATTTCTAAATGAGCAAGAGCAGATGAATGAAGGTACGTCAATACACAGGTACCCAAAAGTAAAAAAAAAAAAAAAATTCAGAGAAAAAAAATCAATTAAAATGCAAACTCGTAACAAACAATCGTTAATGCAGGAATCTATTAATCATGAGATCTTGCAAATAGAGCCCTGATGTAATACAGAATCAAGACATTTGATTATCCTCATCATAATTCACAAGCACCCATTCGCCAGCATCAATCCAATCTACACAGCAACGATCCTTCCTTCCCTTCCTTCCTGCCGTCGCGTCTAACCGCGTCCGCGTGTAAATGGGTGAATACAGCCGCCGGCAGCTGGCAGCTGTAAGCTTTGGTAGTACGAAGAGCAGCCATGCCTGTATAAGATGAGACTTTGGCACGATATAATATTTAATTGCAACTCAGCAATTGAGATAGTTCTCATATGCAAGGTGTTCCATTGATTTTTTTTAAAAACTTTTAAGCTTCAGTGTGTTCTTCTATTCAACTGGTTATGCAGTCTTAACAGGTCTGATGTACAAATATCAGCAACCCGGCCAAGTTAGAAGCATATGAGACACATTAACAAGTAGAATAGCTGCAGGCTGGTGACGTCAATGAGGACATTCGCTGCCCACTAATGCTGACTACTCTTTATTAGTCAGAAGAATTTCAGAATCATACATATTATAGCAAGATATAGCTACAGTGTATATTAACGTGCAACACCGGATATAACGAGATAACCTAAACTAAATTACAACATCTACAATTTACAAATCGAATATAATCTATTGATACTATTATATACCTGATTTCGCCCATCATTGCTGTGATATGTAGAGTTTCGTACTGATTAGTCTCTCATATTTCTTTTCTCGATATAAAATCTGCTATTGTTGGCCTGCTTGATTATGTGGAGTACCCTTAAGGCTGTGGCTTTAGCTCCTCTAAACTATTAGTATATCGGAGACAAAATGAGACCTCAAGAACAAAACAAATCCATACCAGAAACCGTCTATGACTATGGCAATATAGGTGTCAATTATTAGAAGCTGCAGTTGTTAGTATCGTATAATTGCTGCGGCGATTAAAAGGCCAACTGGCTGCTAAAAGCAAAATAGGTGCATCAACTAGTTGTGAGAACTGTTCGTCAATCTACTTAGGATACAATGTATGGCATATAGTTTCCAAGTGCCGGGCCCTTATATTGCTATTTGTCTCGTATAATTTAAGTCATGATTCATCCCAGACCTACACTAACGACTAGTTCCGCTGCAACAGTCTGATGCCATACTATCCAAGTTACATCTCCATTTCAGAAATAACTTGAATGTGGAATAGTACGTATTCACTTTGCTCTAATACTATTATATCTGACGGATCCCCTACAGACATTACTCTTGTCCACCCGTATCCCCTTCATTCTTGTCCTCTTCGTTTATGCCCTGCTACCGATATCCGCTTTTATGATATCCCCTTTGTTTAGATTTGCTCTGCTGATTTCCCTTTTGCTCGTGTACACTTTGTGCAGTGTCAGTTTGATGAGTTCACCATGTTTGGTTAAGACATCCTTCATGTCCTGGTATATAGTAAGATCGGGATTATTGCCTTCCCGCCTGAAACCACCAGGGAAAACCACCCGCCAAAGCTCAAGAATGCATGGAATCAATGGTGCATACTTGGGAATACAGATCTCTGCCAAAGTATCCCAAAAACTACTTGGTAAGACTATTGAATTCTTTATATCAGTTAGCACCAAGGGCTCTGCTGCATTTTCAAAAAAAAAAAAAAAAAACCTCTGGCACGAGGCGAGTTCTTCTTGATGTAGATCAAGTAAAGAACTTAAAAGAAAGACTCCTGGGCATCTATTTGATTATGCTCATATCCTGGCTTAGAAATGAGAGTATTGATTGACATGAAAATAAAGGTACCTGTTCGGACTACAAGTTGAGAACTATCGGTTCAGTCCAAGTGCACTGCATAGTCTAGATCAATCAAGAGCCCAATCCGTTCGGGACCAATCATGTTCTGGTTGACCAAGGATGTTTCCCAATGAAATGCCCTGGTGGAGGATCTTCATGCTGATTAATGAAAGACTCCCATCACCTAATCAACATATAACCGGATTCCTACCTTAGCATATCCATAACGTGCAATAATTGTTAGTTCACCAATTTCCAAGAACACCCAGCTGCGGTCAATTTGAGCATAACATCTAGCAATAAACATCTTGTAGTTGCCGAGAGGACAGATGCAGTTGTAGCTTTCGTTTTGTCTACTGGAATAATGACTGGCTGGGTGAATCGTCAAAAGTGCTGATGTCGTCAAGTTTGGACTTGATATCTATGTATCATTCTTTGGGAGGACATACTCAACTCCAACAAAAAACAAAGTAATCTTCACTCCTCTTTCATTTAAGTACAAAAGGGTCCAAGAGCATCTATGAACTTCACTGTGGCATAACAGTATCCAGTGAAAACATGTTCATGTATTCGTTTTTGACTATGCCAAAACTGTAGGCTGCAAAATAATCAGCCTCAATACTGATTATAGGAAAGCAGTATATCTTTACCTGCTTTAGACAGAAATTTTATCTTTTGCCCTTGAGGTGTTGTCCTTTTCTCTGAAGACTTATAATAATAACCCACAGATATTTCCGCTATAATGCTGGATTGAAGACATCTTAGATCAAGTAGGTAAGCTTTCGTTGCAGACATGTGATCCCTGTCACTTAATAGTTCCCACCGCCTTCCTGTTTCAACATGACCCACTTGTTATCGATAATGCCCCACCTGCTTACTCATCATTTCTGCCGCCAAAAATTATTTTTTGGTTTGCATTGGCAATTTGACAAAGCGGCTAATAGTGTAGAGCGGAGCAGCGCATAGCAACGCGCCGGTATCTCAACCCACATACCTATGAGTTATCGTCGTCTGTTTTCTTCCATCATCTGATACCCGCCCATTTGTCTGTTTTTGTCTATATCTGCAATAATGTCCACCAACTACCGGATACGAAAGCCCTATGTCTTGGCGACGTTGCCGCGCCCTTTCAACCCGGAGACCGGTCGGTTCTCGGTCGGTGAGGTTTACGGACACTCTCTCGACAGTGCCCGGAAGAAGCGCGCCGAAGTGATTGCCGCAATTGATGGTGAAAGCATTAATCTCTACGACGTAAGCGCCACCCAGTCCATCATCCCTTCTCTCTCTCTCTCTCTCTCTCTCTCTCTCTCTCTCTCTCTCTCTCGATCTCTCTTTTGTCTAGGTTTTCCTGCTAACATTCGGCCCCGTAGATCACCTCTTCCACTCTCATAACTTCCCACCCTATCTCTCCCGAACAATCATTCACGTGCCCTCCACTTTCTCTGCGTCTCCGCCTCCCTGCGCCTCACGGCACCATTCGCTTCACTTACGCTGTCACTGTCACCGGGACCACGAAACGCAAACAACGCCTTACTTGCTTCATCGATTCGATTTCCTCATCCGGCAAAGCGACAACCGTCACCGTCAGCACCGCTATTCCCACCTCTTCCCCCATAATCCATCTCGATGCCTCCACTGTCCTCGGCCCTGCCGACCCTTCAACGCTCCCCGCCATCACCGATGCTTCCGAGCCCCCCAGATTCACCGGCAACCTCCTCGCCGTCGCCTCCGACGGCTCTGTCTTCTGCTTCACACCCGATGCCCCGCTGACCATGCTCTGGAGTCTCCCCGCGTTATCCCTCGCCCAAGATGAGACGACCCCGTTTACCAAACTGACCATTCACGCCGCCTCTGTCGTCCCTGCTGGTGACACTATTGACGGTCTCTTTGCTGGTGACGCCTCGACTGTTGAGTCTGCGTTTGCCCGCTCTCTTACACCTGCCGCCAAGGCCCGTGCCGATACTTTGATCCTTGTTGCGTCTGGACATCGGGCGACCGGTGCCCCCGATAAACTTTTGGTCGCTCTTGCCGTTAACCCTTCGTCAATTTCTGTCGAGATGGCGCCGCCAATGGTCCGTCTTCTTGCTTCTAGACTCCCGGAGCCTACCAAGGTTCCAGAGGGTGCCGAAAGGTGTTACAGGTTGCACGTTCCATCTGGGTCTCTGCTTCTTTTGGCGGATGAGACGGTCTACACTTACACAATCTCCTCAGCACTCCCCCGTCTCGCTGGATCCATGGGTCGCCCGGGCACCTCATCTATCCTCCGCCTCACCAACCACAGCCTGTTGACCGCCTCATCATCCTCCACCGCTATTGTCAACCCTGTTTTCAACTCTGTGCAAGCCTCCCTTGCTCTCGATCTCGCATCCCTCAAGAACGCCAAGGACAACAAGGGACTGTCGATTGAGCTTCTTGCTTTCTTCAAGAAGGTCAACATGGTCATTGCCCGTGTCTCCGACCGCCTTGTCGCCATCCCTATTGAGCAGCCCCGTGTCTCTGGTGGCAGAAAGAGAGCGGCTGAGGGTCTCCTCGTTGACTCGATTGGTCGCGGAGGTCCCCGCGATCCCCTTCTCAAGAGAACTAAGGTTTCGAATGCGGATGATTTCTTTGCGGAGGCGTTACCCGGAACTGCGACGGCTGAGTATCTTGCCGGCCTCGCTCCCGAGATGACTGCGGCTGACAAGCTGCTTGCCCAGGATAACATTGCTGCCTTTGACGCCCTTCTTGCTCCCCATTTTGGCCTCGAGGTCGGTACCGACGGTGACTGGCTTGTCAAGGGTGAATCGGGATACCCGATTGCCGACAGACGGTGGATTTTGTATTCGCTCTCCCGCGCATTGTCCCTGGATGAGCCCGAGGTTCCCGCTTCGGAAGCCCCGGAGACCTCGGAGCAGCTCCCTGAGCTTCGTATCGTCTTGCCCGGTTCCAATGTTCTCTCTTACCTTGCTGAGGCCGGCCACTTGACTACACGGAACATCCACGCCGCGTTCCGGACATCGCTAGAGACTTCCAACGTCGACATTCCCGATTCTCACCTTGCCAAGTCGATTGTTTCGCGCCTTTCGGAAGTCGACGCTACCCTCGAGCTCGTCACTTCCTGGCTCACTGGGACTAAATTGACTGCTACGGAACTCTTGGCTGGTATCCTGGCGCTTATGCAAAGCCTCGGGTTCCTTGCTGGCACCCAAGCAGAAATCCCCGACTCGGACGAATCCGACACGGACAAGGAAGCCGCCGTCCAATTACAGCTTGCCCTCCTTGAACGCGAAGTCCAGGTTACCGAAGCCTACCTTGGTGACTCGGGCGACCACCGGTGCGTCGCGTTGACAGCGGCATTCCAAAAGCTCGCTGCGTCGTCATCGGCCGAGACCGTCTCTGCGCTCCGCGCGGTCGTTAACCCAGCGGATACCTTGGCCCTTATCCGTGTTCTGCGCACGGAGCTTCTCCGGGGCTCGTGGACTACGAGATACCTGGACCAACAGGATTCCGACGACACCCCTAGTGACGAGAACGCCGCGTTATGCCCTATTGCCGAACTTCTTTCCCGCTGCGTCGATGCCATCGGTATGCTCGGCTGGATGCTCCAAGACACTCTTGCGCCCAACGTCACCTCGTTCATCACTGCGCTTAACCTCGAGGTCTCGGCTGCGCTCGAGGGTCTCGAGGAGGCTTCGATGCTGCAGGGTCTTGTTAGCGGTGTCATTTCGCATGCGAATGAGCTATCTCGGCAGGCAGCAGTTCGTGCGGCTCGGGAGGGGAGAAGGGAGAAGGAGGTTTTTTCGGGAATGGAGGGGATGTTGCCGTTGGGTAAGTCTGTGGTGGATGGTGTTTGGAAGGTGGGGAAGGGCGGTGAGGTTGTTAACAGGAGTGCCAGAGAGATGGAGCATTTGCTGAGCAAGGGGACGAGAGTTTACAGTTTAGAGAAGCTGGAGTTTTAGGGGAGAGTGTGGTTACTGGCGTTCTTGGGAATTTAGTTTGATATCTGATATCTTGTTTAGTTGACTTGTTGTTTTTTTTTGTATTTTTTTTTGTTTATATAAAAGCATGGCATATTTACTTTCATCATGAAGACCGACCCTTACTATAAAACCCTATTATCATGTTTCAACCAACAGTCCTCCAATAATGACGTCTTGTGGCAAGCAGCAGCCAATGTGGCGAGGAGTCTCCCCATGTTGACATCGTATTATTATTATTTTTCTATCAATAGAAGCTCGTCACCCGTTGTTCTAAAAGCAGAATTACCCGCAAACCTCACGAGATCCCGTCAAAAATAGCTTCAATAGTGAAATGAAGGGGCATTTTCATGCAGCGTGTCCATGCGTTGGATGCACACACTTAATGTATGCTCTTTAGCTGTTTAAGGGACTGTTGTTTATGCCATTGACGATGGATGTTTGCGCATAACAATGGAAACCAAGTAGAAGGTCCAAATGAAAGAAGGGGCAAGAGAAGGGAGGAACTTGTGGCCAGGAGAGCTTCAAGTGGCAATTACTCAAGTAAGTCCTTACTTTTTCTGTTTCACCCGAGTCACGATGCGCATTTATAGGGTTAGGGTTTATACTGTTATCTTCCTTGGCACAATGTCCTAGCGGATCGCCCATGTGGAACAAATTTGACACTGGGAGTGAAAGCCCCCCCCCGGAGGCCACAGACCATTGACTTTAGAGTCTTTGGGATGCCGAGGAGATGCGACGCTAGATCTTAGTTTATTTGGGCTTAGAAGTTGAGGAGAGAAGGTCAATGGGTAATTGTGGGAAAGATGAAGGGTCTGGATGAGACTGGGCGGGAGTGGCCGGGCGGGTAGTCGGGCGGATGGACGAATTGGACTTATAGATGGAGGGTTGTGGTGAAAGTCGTGAGTAATAATGTCTGGAAGGGATGAAAGAAGGTTTCGGCCGTGAGCCTTGTTTTACCATAAGCAGAGTTTATGGTTGCCCAATTACTTGACCGCTCAAGATCACAAGACTGGCTCACCAGCCCTATGTATCCATCGCCCCATCGCCTCATTATGAAAATAATAAAAAATAATGAATACTCAGAAAATTCGAAAGAGAGGAAAGATCTGCCACGTGTACTCATATTTTCATATTTTCTATTGGCGTTCTGTTAGGTGCAGGATCGCCAGTGACTAAACAACCCAACAGCGAACTAGAAACTCTACCAAGGCTCGCCTGGCTTCGCTATGAAGCGTAAAACAGACATCATACAGGGTAAAACGGGGATTTACTAGGGACGTTTTGGCAGGCAAGTGTAGTACGCCGTCGGTGGCCACAAAGACAGACACATGACATCTCACGATGCCTGAGGTCCGTTGTTAATTTTTTTTTTTGGGGGGGGGAGGGGGCGAATTCTGACAATATGATCTAGCTGTTGTTTTGTACCATCTTTCATTAGCATGCACACTTGTCTCCGCCACGATACACAGCCCAGGTTGGAGTTGAAGGTTTCGTTGACAACGCTCGAGTGTATTAGGTCTAACCCTAGTCATGAACAATCAAAGACTAATGATCCTTTCATTGTCGTAATCAATCAAGCGATAGTCTCTCTTGTTTGGGCCAAGTCGCACTAATATTGAGATAAATCTCTATGCAGAGATTATGGCATACATGTAGGACCAAAGGAATGCTGAAAAGATCACTAGGGTCGTCTACTCCACGCGGGATGCCATAATGCAATGCAAAACCCAACCAATACACGGCACGGGTAGGAAGCAACACCTAACCAACTAGCTAACTTAGCGGCGAATTGATCGTGACATTTAGCGGGATTTCCAGGACCCTTTTGCCGGAGTGACAGAGACAACTGGACTGGAGAATCATGGCGGAGGTTTCCACTAGAGTATGCATAGAGATAATGGTTGGGCAGCTATGAAAAATATATAGTGATGGTGAAAGTGGGTATTGAGTTGGCGGGCGATATTGGAGCGGGGTGGTATTGGGGGATTGATATTGAGGGGCCTCATATCGAGGCTGATATTGGGGGTGATGAACGGATGTGTAGTGAATGGGAGGTGGCATTGGGTTATCAATAGGTTCTTTTGGCCGTGGATTTGATCGACTCCAAGATATTGCATGTTTGCGGCCGTAGATGTTTTCAATGCATGCGTGTATGCATTTGTCCACCCGCTCATGCAGCCATCCCCGCTCCAATCCGATGATCCCCGATCTCCGTTTCGATATTCTCTGCATATGTTTTATGCACCTCATCCCCCATCAATCTAACCCATATTCCTAGCATCGATCTGTTTCCCACATCCAGTTTGACATTCCCCCCTCTCTAAATCCATCGCTTGTCTTTCCCTCCCCTCCCCCCACGAAAGAACATTCTATTCCATACATTTGGCAAAACACCACCCTGACAGCCCCTTCCCCCGTCCCTGTTTTACCTTTGCTGTATTTTTCATGCATTACTCTGAAAAAAGAAACATTCATAGCCTGTCCTGCCCGGTCCACCAATGCAATAACCGCCATATTAGCAACCAACCAAGGGCAGTCAAACCACCAAAGGGTCTTTCCTCCAGCAACCCACTTGAATCCCCCTATTTACATCGTCATATCCTATAAGTCAATCACGCTCTTAGCATATACATCACCATGTCTTATCATGAATGCTATAGCTATAAAATTCGGCCACTTAGCTAAGATGGCTCCTAGTAACCAAGTTTACGTCAACTATTCCTTTTTGCCACCCCAAAGTTGATGTCATCATCAGCTCTGTAGGTGTAGGATCTGTAGGATTTCAGGTTCCTTCCCCGGGAGAGAGACAAAAGAGAAGTCGACGAGTCCTGTGGTGACAGGGAAGGTACCACCCACCTATCCTCGAATATCCAAAATAGGAAACAACTCCAGTAATCGAGTCTCTCAGTCCCCTTCCTTAGGAAATTGTATTGGCACTACAACCGTATTCTGAAAATGGATCCAAGCCACAACAGAAACCCTCATCAAAAAGAAATTCACCGAGTCGGTGGGTGTATTTGAAGATTGCGGGTGATCTCAATAGCTGGCATTTTCTCCATGTCAAAGCAACGCAAGAAGACATCCCGTCTGCCTCAGACCCTTTCGAGACAATTTTAGGCCACACAGACTCCCTTATCCCCCATGTTCTTATTCAAGTCAAAGTAAGTAAGTTCAACCTTAGCTAACTTTAAACCTCAAGGGATCCCCACCCCCCCCCCGACAAATCAAGTGCTACGGTATCCGTGACTTCCCAGAAGTCAGCATTGACCAGCTGAAAAGACAAGAGCCTAAAAAAAAGAGAAAGAAAAAATAACCGGAGAAAAAAAGAAGCAAGGGTTGCTTTCCCGCAACGACATACAGTATTAGACAAAGTGAAGCCTTCTGGGTTGTTATCCCCTAACCCGTTTCATAACCTGGGAAGTAAACCTTGCTTTCGTCTATACTTTATGAGACGCCGGGGGATGCACGGATGGCTAGAAAGTCACGGCGGGCGGGGAGGCTCGCTGGGTGGAGGGGAGGGGAAGGGAATTGAAGTAGACAGCAAGACTAAACACGGAAGGCATTGAGGAGGGAGGGGGCACGGGAAGAGAAAGGCGAGATTGTATATGAATAACGGGGTGAGGATGTTGAGGGATTGGGTTATATTCTTATGTTCTCTTCTTGTTTGGTATTTTCTTCTTTGAGTAAGTTTTATTTTGGAGATAGTTGGTATTCTTTTTCTTTTCTTCTATATTTTCTATTCATTCCAGTTTCTTGTTATTTCATTTCATTTTCGGAGCGGTTGTTTATACTCATTTCATTCATCATCTTTGTCTTCTTTCCTTCGTCCTAGAATTTCGTTTTTGGCATCCATCATCATATTCATCATCATCATAACCATTATACATTCCTGCATCCCATCATCAACTCACGATCCCTTGACGACCTACCAGACTGGCTCTGTACCGATTCCTTCCACACTTGACTACCACCCTTTTTGAATCCTTCTTTCCCTCTCTCTATGATCCGCCGTTGAACACCACATCAACAAACAGGGTCCTACGAGATCTAAGACAGCTGCAGGTTCAGTTAGTGGAGATATTATCCCTTCAGCCCATTGTCTTTTATTGTGACTCGCCTTGTAAGTGACAACCCACCTCCAAGACAAACCACGATGGAAAACCTCACTTAAACTACCACCACCACAAATACTAACTAGCCTCACTCCATAAGCCACCAAGGAACCAGTCCTCCCCCACCCGTCAAAATGGTTCCTGCCCTCCCCATACCTTCTTCGGCCTCCCGGCTGATTGCCTCCCTTGACCACTCTGACATCCTTTCCCTCGCTCTTTTCCGCCGAGCCCAAACAATCTCCACCGCGGTCCCCCCACTTACCTCCTCCCCTTCCTTTACCCTCTGCCTATCCGCAATTGCCTCCACCACCACAACTCTCCACACCGTCCTTGCCAACCTGCGTACTGAAGCCGCCTCGGAGCGGAACCCCCTGTATACCACTTCCGGTACCGTCGACTTGCTATCGTCGACCCTTGTCACATGCACCAAGGCCCTCTCTTCCCTAAACGCCGTTCTTGAAAAGCACCAATCTGGTGCCATTTCCGGCGAACAGGCTTCTGTCTCTGCCAGCCCTGATATCTCTCACATTGAACGTGTTTCATCTACCCTTTCGTCTCTGCTCTCATCTATCCAGCGGGAACGCTTGGCTAAGAAGGTGGCTTCGAGGGCCATTGATGAGACGCCGCGGGCCTCAAGGGATGCCCAGAGGGCCTCTGATGACAAGACGGTCCGGGAGATTAAGAGATATATTGAAGGTATTGCGCCGCGGGTGATGAAGAGACGGGAAAGCGGGTTTGAGGAGACTGGGGATGATTTGTGGGTGCAGTTTAGGAAAGAGTGTGTCAAGGGGGGATTTGATGTGAGAATTGTTGATGAGAATTCGGTAAGTTGATCTTTGCTTGTTTTGATTTTTTTTTTTTTCGTTTCCCTCTTCTGTTTTGTTTTCCTCATCGTCGCTTAGCTTTGCATGTGGATTCACTTGGCGTTGTTTTATTGGCTTCAAAATTGGTATAGTCTCTTTTTGTATTGTAATTTTGGGATCTCACTGGACGTTGATGTCACTATAACTGTTCGGTGACCCCAAAGCAGATTAGGTGTATTGAGGCTATCCCAGGGCTCCCTGGCCTCAAATATTTCCAATCCCGCTTCACCCCACAGAACAAATCCCCCCGATTACAATCCAGACGTTGCCCAAATAATACCACAACACCATCCTAACCCGCTGTCCCTTCTATCTGTTGTCCCCCCGGCACAGTCTCACCTCACACCGTCTCCATCCGCTTCCCACGCCTCCTCCACAGCCTCTTCTTCGCACCCCCCAGTCATTTAGTGACGTCTTCGCCCATCCCATCCCCCTAGTGCCCTAGTGCCCCCGGTACTCATTCCCACGACCTCCCACAATCTACCGTCCACATACTCCACTAGTTCTATTACAAACAAAGTAGTTACTCTTTTTGTACTATTTCTCGAGTCGCCAGGAACCCCTGCTTCTTTCCGTGTTCCTGGTGGAGTGGACTGACGTCGAGTACTCAGGAATTGGTGGGAAGGTAGCATTGGGGTTGGACAAAGAAAGTGCGTTGGGTATGTCATTGCCTCTTTGGTGGCGGGGGATTAGTTTCTCTGCTGTGCTGGGGGGAAGTTCAGCTTGTGGGAGCCCAAAGTTGGGCAACAAGGCAAAGTCTCTCATTATTGATTTTTGTTTTGATATAAAGCTGGGGATATCCCCAAAGTTCTCATTACCCTGTTTGATTGCTGTATCGATATCTTGCATCTTCATTACAGCGAATCATCCTTAAAGCCTCTTCGGCCACTTATAAGCCGTTAGCCACGTATAAGCCGTTAACCACGCATCTTGTTCTGATTTGCCCTTTTATAATCTTAATTTCCCCCGCAGCGTACTTTCCTCGAACTCCCAACTTACAATTCCTCTCTTCTTTTTCTTTTAGTCAACTCTCCGCTCTCTTATCCGCTCCATTGAACGGTCCGAAGTTCCGACCCGTTCAACTCGCCCCAAGTCTCTTAACTTGTCAACTCTGGGTGTCGCTGCAACCGCTGCCGCCGCTGGTACTGCCTTCCTTCGCAGCCCGCTCACCCCTACTCACCGCGCCCGCTCGGCTTCTGTCTCCAGCACTCCATTTGCTCCCCCGGCCGTTCGCCCTTCCTCAACCACCGGCGTCCCCCCCTCACGCACCTCGTCATCCTCGAGCCCTGCACCCCCTCCTTCTAGCAGCTTGAACCCCAGTGCCCTCCCCACGCGCACCCGGTCCCGAGCCTCCAGCATGAGGGTCGCATCACACTCGCTGACCGCGGGTGACTTTGAGTACATCACCACGCAGGATCTTATTATCCTCGCCGAAAAGTCCACCACACCTGCGGATCTCCGCTCCTCCCGGACATCGGCCCCCACCCTCTCCAAACCTACCAAGCATCTTCCTATCGGCCCCGACCAATTCGGTAACCACATTGCCCCCACCGCCCTCTGGACCAAAGTCAACCGTGATAAATTCACCGCCGAGGCTTTCAGAACTTCCAAGAAGCACTTTGAGGCCTTCCCCGAATTCATTGCCGTCCTCGGCTTCATCGGTGAAGAAGAGCTCCTCCACCTGGTCGACCTCAGCAACCGGATCCGCCAAGAACGTGCGCGCTATGCCATTCCTAGCTACAAGGCTTCCGAGCGCACCCGGGACCGTGACTCCCACCGGGACCGTGAACGGGAACGGGAACGTGAGCGGGACCCTAGAGACTACCATGAGTCGTCTCGCCGGGATTCCCGGGATCATGGCTCGCCGGACGATGATAGAAGACGCCGCAGACGGTCGGATATCATTATTGACCATGGGGACCCGAAGGCGTCGTCGTTGTCCCTTGCGTCGTCTTCGCGGCCTAGGACCTCTTCTGTATCCATTAGCAGATCCCAATCACAGCAATCGCGCCCCCGCGGCTCGTCTGTCTCCTTGGTGACCCCGACCTCATCCTCGTCATCGCCCCCTCGCCACAAACCCACCATTGTCCCCGCCCCCACCTCATCCTCCCCAGTACCCCAACCTGCCACCCCGCGCTCCCCCACGCGCCCCAAGTCCATCCTGAAGAACGCCAACCCCCACGACGTCATCTACGACCCTGATTCGAACCCCCGGGAAGTCCCCTCGTCTAACTCATCGCCGAAAGCCAAGGCCACCTCAATGGACCTCACGGCTGTCCCGCGGGCCTCCCGTGACTACAATGAGCGCGATCGGGATTCGTCTCCCGACCGTTCCCGCCACCGGAGACCGCGCCGGTCTGATTCATATGAAGAGTCGGATAGTGCGTCGGATGCGTCGCGGGAGCGCCGGGGGAAGAAATATTACACTGTGTCTACGGGGACCGGAGCGGTGACAAATGATAGCAACACGCCGCCGTCGGCGCGGAACAGCGTTACGACGTTGGCGCGGTACGAGGAAGCACCGAGGCGGTCGGCTGGGTCGATGGCGGTTGTGCCGGTGAGCAGTGGGAGTAGACGGCGGGAGGAGGAGTACGGTGATTACGATCGGGAGCGCGAACGGGAACGGGACGGAAGGGATATGAGATATCGGGAGAGAGAGAGAGAGCACAGGGATTATAGAGAGCCAGAGAGACGGGAGAGAGAGCATCGGAAGGAGAAGAGGAGTTCCTTGATGGCGGTGATTAGAGATGCTTTGCATTGAGAAGTTGGTGACTGTTTGTGTTTGTGGCTCTCTATATTCTTTGTTGTTTTCTCTTTCTGTTTCCTCTGCTAGATGATACCCGATACTGTTCCTGTTCCTGTTCCTGTTCCTATTCCTGGTCTTGCTGACTACTTTTATTCTTCTTCTATTCTTCCGTTAATATTTCCTTTGTCATATTTTATTCCTTTATTTAAAAATACATGATGCATCTGGAGTTGGACGGTTATTTATTTGATCAATCAATATTACGATAAATATAAATAAATCACTAAATAAATCTATATATATATATATATATATATATACATACATATCCAGTTTGAACCTAATCCGCAACACACACCGTGATCTCCTCCGGCCCCGTCTATCCGGCCGGAAGCCTCATTTTCACCTTTAATCTGCAAACGCACGCTATATGATCACCCAATATCCACTAAGGCCCACTACGGCCAGCATGCAGAATATTGATGCAAGTCCCCGGATTGGATCGCGCCGTCAATCCCAACTATGTCGCCCCTCTACCAACAACTGCATTCGTAACTTGGGAATCTAGTCTGACTACAAGAATAAACCCCGACCACCGAGCAGTATGAAAACGATATCGGGCACGTTCACACATGGTGGGCTCGGTCAGTGGCGTTTTATGTACACACACCCGCTTACATATGTTTTTCTTTGTTTACTATTGTGCGTACATGTTTAAATAGAAATATCATTGCTTTGGTTAGGTCCCAGCGACGCCGCAACTTGCCGTTCGGCGTGGCAAATGGTAAGTTGTTGTCGAATATGCACA
Source organism: Catunica adiposa (assembly GCA_001640685.1). Lineage (NCBI taxonomy): Eukaryota > Fungi > Ascomycota > Sordariomycetes > Microascales > Ceratocystidaceae > Catunica > Catunica adiposa. The sequence goes on from LXGU01000061.1 coordinate 78,556, forward strand.
AAGCCAATATTTCTGCAGAACATGCAGAGGGAGCTGGGTATATAGAGGGTGCTGAGCATGCAAAGGGCGTGAACATATAAAGCGATATATCGAGTCGATCAGAAGGATGAATGGAGATTGACTTGCATGTATGTCTTTGATGTATAGGTCTCGGGGATATTTTGATGCAGAAGGTGGAATTCGGTTGTGGTCTTGTTGGATGAATGATGTCATTATCGGCGAGCCAACAAAATGCTGACAAAAGAGCCCGAAACACTTATACAGAGAGGGGGGGGGAGATAGATAAATAGAGAGTCCAGAATTGACCTAGACCATGAGATATATTTATGTAACAAAAGAAAACACAATATTAGTCCATTATTTCCTAAATACGCTAAGCAAGATACAATCACACAACTACTATCCTCCGCCTTACATCACCCAAACGGCAGCCGCTAAGCCACCAATCACGCCAGCCATCCCAATCCCGTTAACCTTTCCAGCAGCCGCCGAGGTCTTTGAATTCGAATTACCCCCCGTTGAGGCCCCCGCAGAACAATCCTGAGAGAACCCCGAGTTACCACAAGTCGAGCTAGACCCAGAGCCAGAGCTGGAGCCGGAGCCGGAGCCACTGGAACCGGAACCAGTTGATCCACTCGAGGCCGGCCCGGACACCGGAACGTTACTTCCACCTGGAATCTGGCTAGAATCGTTACTCTCAGCATCTGAAGAGGACGACTTGCCGGCGGTCATGTTCAAGCCGCTAGCAATGAAGCTTGACATGATGGTATCCTTGTCCGAGTCGACAACCGTATTGTTGGTCGACTTGATGTTGTTGTAATAATACGACTTGTTCTTGTTTGTCCCAGGCGAGCTCGAGGCGTTGTAGCAATCGACAGTCACATATTCGAAAGAGGCATAATAATACCCGTGATCCTTGATGTCCTGACCATTCCAGTCAATCTCACCACCAGCCCAGTTAATAGTTCCCTGTGCATTTGATGCAAGACCACCTGGCCAGATGGACAACTGCACGCGCGCCGGCGTCTGCGGGAAGTCCCACTGTTGCGCCGTAGAATTCCACGTGTCTGACTTCTTCTTCGTTCTCCCAACCTTACCGTCAATCAACCAGTCGATCTGCTCCGGGGTCCAGCGGATTTCATAGTCGTGGTAAGTGTCAAATGTATCCTGGACATTGGTAATGTTGGCGGCATTGTCATAATCCGGGATGCCCTGGAAGTAGTAGTTGGTCTGGGCAGTGTGCAGGTCGACACCGACAAACTCGTAATCGATTTCGTCCTTGACATCACTCATAAGAATGAACGCCGTAACGACACCGGCACCGCGAGACGTCTTGAACCGAGCCTTGACATTGCCGTACCACATATAGCGACTAGTCGCCATGACCGTGCCGACGGAATTCTTGGGCATAGTCAACAGGATCTCGTTGTTGTTAATCAACGGGGTTCCTTGGTAGACCCAGTCGGACTTGTCGGCGTCGCCAAGGTATTTGGTCATGGAGGTGATGCCATCCATGGACTTGAAATTGTAGGTTTTGGACTCGCAGACCGGTTCAGGAGCGCAAGCGTCGAGGGAGAAGGACATGCGAGGGTCGCAACCGCCGAGGCAGTAGGCGCCGGTACCGCATTGGCCGTATTCTGTAGAGAAGAGTTAGAATTGGTTTTTATGTGTTTATGTGCGTATTTTGTATTGGTATGGGATTATCAAGGTGATTGGCTAGTTTGGAAACCAGTCACGTGGACAGCCATGCTAGATGAAATGTGCCTTTTTTAAAAGAGCAACACCTAACATCAGACATGCATACGCCAAATGCGCGTGGCGTCAACCGACAGCCGTCCAAACCCAGATTTCCAGGTTTAGCCCCCAAAGCTGAACCAACTAAACAGCGAACAATTGATCTCCGCTATTGAAACAATTAAAGAGAAAACACCGTTATCAAGATATCGTCCTGGTCTCTGGTTCCAATGTGTAGAAATAGGAAAATAAATGTAGGAGAAAAGAAACCGAATAATAATTAAAAAAAAAAAAAAAAAAGAGTCACTTACGCGAACAACACGGCGCACTCTCCGGGCACCTGTTCTCCAGCGAACAAGTTGCATCCGCAGCCAAAACATTCGCCGCCAACAAAGCCGCGGCGGCCGAAATAGTCGAGAACCTCATCGTCTTTGTGGGGTTTGTGTAAAATTAAATAAAGAATAAAGATGCTGGCTAAAGGATAAAAACAACACACAGAGGAGAGAAGCCTAACAACAGCTAATAACAATATAAAATAAAACTAAACGATAGAATAAATAACGAATGTAGAGTCAGTATCCCAAGCTAGTCTGGCAAGTTAGACGGAACCACGAGGTTGAGGACAAAAGAAAAGAAAAACAAGAGAAGAAACAAGAAAAAGAAATAACGCCTTTATCAATCAACCGTTCCATCAACTACTCCCTTCGCTCCTCTCCTCCTACTCGGCTGTCACTGTCACTGTCTCCAATTCCAGTCACCAGTCCAGTCCAGTTCAGTCCACAGTCCTACCGCGCAGTCCTACATCAAGCCAAGCTAAGAAAATCCAAGCCAAGACCAAAAGCCAAAGCCAAAGCCAAGCCAACCACGCAATGCCAAATACTAACTAAACAGCACCTAGGCCAATATCTCCTGCCATTCCCCCGAAGCCAAGTCCCCAGTATCCGCCCAGCTACACCTGCTCAACCTCAATTCCTCAATTCCTGACTCCCCCATTCCTCACTCCCATCCCACAAACATGCAAAAAGTCCAAGATTTGTCGTATTCCCCAAAGAAGGATCGTCAACACGAAGGGGCTGTACACCGACGACTACATAGACCAATCATCAAATTGTCTGGTATTCCTGATCAGAAGTGAGCCACGACGTCATCACGTTGTTTAGATCCATGTTTGGCAGATCGTCAGTCACATCGTGGTGGCGTTGGTTAAAGGTGAGAGAAAAAAGCAAATAGAAGAAAAAAATAAATAAAAAAGCCTGGTTGGCGTCATTCCTTTTTCTTGCTTTATTTTCTTTATTTTCCCCTGCATTTATTTAATCCTTTTTTTTTTCTTTATTTAACTATTTTCCATTTCTTTATCTTCATCTTTTTTTTTTTTTTTTTTTTTTTTTTACTCTTCCACATACTTCCCCATAAAATATCAACAAAATCACCCACTAAAACCTCCCTCGCTACAGCAAGGGACCCTTCCCATCCTCCAGGACCCACCTAACCTATCAAATCATCCTCCAAAGCCCTATCCCAGACATGCTTATTTATGTAGTCCTTCCAGAAAGCAAACAACAATTACAATTATCGCCACTATTATCACCCATCGCCGTCTCCATCACAATCATCACCATCACAAGAACCCTCTCTATATCTCTATCTATCTATCTATCTATCTCTATCTCTATCTCTATCTCTATCTCTCTCCCTTCCTCCCTTCCTCCCTTCCTCCCTCTCTCACTACTCTTACTAATGCAATCTCCCACCTATCACCTTCTCAATTCCACCAACTACAACCTCTCCGTCCAAGCGCCCCGTTTCTTCCCTTTTGCCTGTTTTTTTCCCCCTCCCTCCACTTCCCTTTCATCGCCTTCCCTTTCCGTAATCCCCGGATACCAACAACCAACAACCAACAACCAACATCATCGCCTTCGCCTTCGCGTCCGCCTTCGCCACTAACCCAAGAATGATCGTCTCCCTTAGCGGACAAACCCGCATTCCGTACAAAAATAAACATGACTTTTCACATCCACGAGCCATCCATGATTCCATGGTCCATCGATTCATCCATTCCATCAATATATTCCACCACCTCCATGACATCCCCTATAGCCCGCCTTGATTTCCCATCAGTAAGTAACTTCAATGGCCTGATATTGAATTCCCTGATTTTTGTTCGTATCCATCTTCATACCCTAGAAAACACATCACGTTGGCACGTGACCAAGATTATACACACAAGTTTTTGTTCTTAGATTGTATTGCATTTACCTGACATTACATTGCATTGCATGACAATCACACCATCGAGATGGAAAAAGATAATAGAAAAAAAAAAGAACAAGTAGAAAAGACCCTGGAAACCCAACACGAATATTAAAGCAGAAAAAAAAAACAGCGAAAATTGTCATTAAAAAACCAAAGCCATCCACCTAATCAAACAACCCAAGCTACAACCGTGGAGAAATAAACTAGAAAAGGGAAATCAAAAAAAATAAAGAAAGAAAAAAACAATAAGCCGCCGTCCCTGCTACTCCCAAATACTAAATAAAAACCCTGATAATAAATGACAATTGATGGGGACAAATCTCCTCCCCATCACTAGCCCAGAACTTCGTCTCAAGAGAGGAGGAAGTAGAGGAAGAAAAGAAACAAAGACAAAAGAAGATATCAACAAAAAGGAAAAGAAACCCCAATTAAAACAGAAATACCCCCAAAAGAAACGACATAAAGTCCATAAGACCAAGTAAAGACCACAAACTCGGCCTATACAACCACTCCGCATCTACCTTCTCGGCGGAAACAACTCCGGAAAATGCTCCTTGGCAAACTGCTCACACGCCTTCGCCGGCTTCCCCACCTTCAGCCCAATCGCCTTCCACTTTTGATTCTCGTAATCCTTGATCGCCTGCTGCAAAGCCTCCTTCTCCGGCGTGTTGAATTCCGCATAGTGCATATCCTTGTACCAATGTTTCTTGACCGATCCCTCCGTCCGCGTAGGGAAAGACTATAAACGGGTAGCGAGTTAGTGACCAAATCTATAAATCACACATCATACATCACTCATGATTCATCACTCTCCACCATGCAAGACACAAAGGCCCAAACATCCCCATCTGTCCACCTGCTCATTTGTCCATCTTCAAAAAATACATCTCCAAAATTCACATACCTTTGCAATCTCCGCCCAACTCTTCCCCGAATCCCTCATCGTCTTCAACCTCTGTTCCTCCTCCGGTGTCCATGGAGTATTCGTCCGACTCTTCTTTACCGGCCTGTCTACAACCCCCTCGTTTTTGACAACCCCCATTTTCACCTCTTCATTCACCGGTCCTCCCAGAGTCACTGGGCTGCCGTTTTCTCCCTGGCTATGATTCGTCCCGGTCGTCCCCGGTGTCGTCGGGACTGCCCCAGGAGCCGCCCGTTTCCTGCTCCGGGGCGTCGCCATAACATTGGATACTGATTGAGGAGTCGGTGGCTGCGGGACGGCAACAGCAATAGAGGCTTGATTGATCCCCGGAGTCCCTTGCGTCACCGGGACCGGAATTTGCGCAGGAACCGGAACAGAAACGTTCTGTACACTGACAGTAGGGCCAGACACGGGAAGGGCGACGTTAAGCTGCTGCGTTTGAGGCTGAGATACTTGCGGCTGGGTTACTTGCGGCTGTTTCTGTGGGGTTTGCTGCTGCTGCTGGTGTTGCTGGTGTTGCTGGTGCTGTTGCTGCTGTTGTTGTTGTTGCTGCTGTTGCTGTTGTTGCTGCTGTTGCTGTTGCTGATGCTGTTGATGCTGTTGATGCTGAATGGGGGTGGAAGGGACAGGAATAGGCTGCTGAGGCTGAACAGATTGATGAACGGGGGCGCCGGGTTGCGGCTGGACAAAGGGGTAGTCCATGCGATCGGTACGGCGAGTGACGTCTTGGGGCTGTTGCTGTTGCTGCGGCTGCTGTTGATACGGATTAGGGTTCGCATTGAACCGCCTAAAGAGGGTGTGTGTGTTAATTGATGGTTCTGTGCGTAGTTATTGGTGTCGGACGAGACATCGAGGGTACAAGAGGGCATATCGGTCCGATGGTAAGAGCCAGGAGGCCATTCGATATTCAGGAAAGAAGAAGGGGGGGAGGGAGAAAGGGAGAGAGTTGACTGGTTGAAGAGTCCAAGAACGACAAGCCAGTGATACGAATGGCCCAAGTCAAACAGGAAGACGAAGCCATTGTCCTCTGGGAAAGAGCCACCACACCCAGCTAGATCCCCAAGTGCTTGGCTGTAGTACTCCCCGATGGCCCATCATCTGTCTGTAGTGCATCATAGCAAAACAAACTAACCAAAATCCTCTAGGCTCTCAATCTAAGACAAGGCGGCCATATACACAGAAATCCAAGACTAATTGCAGGTTTGAAGGAATCTGCCATGTTGTGGTTCCGACTTGTGCCACTTGAACAATCCTCTCATATGTTTCCCCTTCCTTGACTCTCCTCCTTGGGAGTCTCCCCCTGGACTCCCTTCCCCGAGGCTCTCTTCATCTCTCAATATTCTCTTTGAAGACTTCTTATTCGCTCTGTCTTGTAATGGAGTTACTTACTGCATGTCCGGGTGAGGGTTTGCGAAGAATGTCAGGTCCGGCACAGGACCAACTTGCCACTGTTGCATAATCTAGGCAATATCAGTTAGCATCAAGTACTTTAATAGTAGCCATAAACTACAAGTAACAGATCAAGTGTATCGTAGGCGTGACATTGCCGACACTGTGTTCATACAGTATATCAATACCACATCAAGATGTCAATATTGACATCAACATCAGTATGAACATCAGTACCAACACCAACACAAGATCGCCACCAGCTGGACTCCATTAAACAGGGCGGCCATCTTTGTCAACCCCAATCAACAACGATTCGACAACTCCCCACAAGTAGATAGACTCTCTCATGTACACAAGCATAAACCCCAACCCCAAGACATCATTTCAATGACGTCAAAGAAGTCGTCATCCCATTCTTCCCCACAACACCCGGCTGCCCATTTGTGGGGCCCTTCCAAGTGGGTCCAGCCAGCTTTCCCGGCCACATCCCCTCACTAGCAACCCCAACTAAATGACATCGCGACTGCGTGAATCACACTCGTGGACTGAATCCCGGGTATGCTACCGAGATTTGTAGTATTAAGACTAAGAGATAAAAGTTACTTACAGCCTGTTGATTCGTGTAATTATTTGGATCCATGATGACGGTTTATCGATATAAAGACCCGATGGCCAATAAGGGCGCCTCGTTGGCTATCTTTTTTTTTAAAAAAAAGAATAATAAAATAAAAAAAAACACAAGAAAAAAAGAGAGAGAAAAAAACAGGATAATTGAATAAAGCTCAATTATTCAATATGACGAGAGTCTAGACCAATAGACAATAAGCAATCAGAATAAGGAGAATCTAACAACGGACACAAACTGTGATTAGACACAGAATGGAAAACGCGCAGCCAGGTTCACGAAGCGGGGCGAGTCAAGAAGCGATTGATTGATTAATCAATCAACCAATGGGTCAAAATGCCAGAAAAGCGATAGCCCGATATGATGCCCTCCGCTTGATATCAAAGTGAGAGAGCGACCGATAATAAATCAAGAAACGCGACAAGTCAATCCAACAGATAAATCAACCAGGCGTCAGTTGCTCTAAGTTTCTCAATTTTGGCGAATCAGATCCTCGAAATCCAATCTTTAATATTGTCTTTCTTTTTTTTTCTTGTTTAGCCTTTGGCGTATTTTTGTTCTTTTTGTCTCGTCGGAAAATCGAACGAATATAATAATAAACCAAGCCGTAATAATTTGATTCGGCTTAAACAAGGTCAACAAGGTGAGAGAGAAGTATCAGGTACCTCAAGTCAAGCCACCCACGACACAAAACGACTCGCGAAAACCCCAAGCGCGTGCAGGTATCTTTGACCTCTGGGATAGAAATCAGCCAAAGGTGAGAAGGGGGGCCTTGTCGCTAAAGCTGCTAATCCGTTTGGTGGAGTTGACGGATAACGTAGAAAAAAAAAAGCGACGGGCGTTCAATTGATTTATTGATTGACCGACGTGGGGGAGAAACCCTTGAGATATCTGTGTCGGAGATCTCGAGATACGACAAAGGACCGAATGGCCAAAGAGATACGGGGAATGAATAATAAGTTAATCAATGACGATGGATTGATTATCTTAAAAAAGAATATACAATGATGAGTAGGCGTTGATTGAATCAGTCAAAATTGGCGATAGTGATAAAATCTCAGAATACAAGAAGGGGAAAAGAAAACACTAAAAAAAAAGAAAAAAGGAAGAGGAAAAGTATCTTTTCGCCGGACCGTCGCCAAAAAGATACTCTCAAATCACAGCCTAATTGACAAAATATTATTTTTTTTTAAAAAAAAAAAAATTAAAAGAATAATCAATTGGATAAATCTCCAGGGAAAATGTCACTGCGAGGGTGGGCGGCCAGGCTTATGTAGCAGGTACATGCATAGCTTCTTTATACCTATAACAACCCAACACGGCGAGTTGGACAGTCAGCCAATGACAGCGCAGGATTCGATCGGTAGTTTTGGCACATGGATGGTCCGCGGGAGTTTCCTAGTTGGTAAATTGGGTTGTTGGAAAGAACAGGAAATGGATAATTGGTGAGGGTTCAAATCACAAACGGTCAAGAACTCCACTAGTGATAACAAAATAAATACAAAGAGAAAAAAAGAAGAAAAAACGAACCGTCATGATAATTACAATTTTGCTCTTTACACCATCCATCATCACCAGCACATCAACCTACAAATCCCTCCTTCCTCCCTCCCACCCTGCACTTACTTCCCCCGTCATCGTCATTCCACCCCCCGTGGCTTCTAATGTCCCTCCCTCCCTTCCTTCCTCCAAAATCTCTCCCAAAATCTCCCCACCACCAATTTCATCCCTCCCTCTCCTACCACAGCTCGATCAACCGTCGTCCACTCCTTCCTCCCCAAAACGAAACACACATTCACCAATAAGGTCACGATAATATGTGGGGATATACCATGGGTCAGGGCTTGTCAGATAAATCAGACCGGGGTAAACGTGACATTGAAGGATTCCGTGCATATGTATTTGACTAGGGTTGTTTAAGGGTTCATTTGGAGAGAGGCTGGATTGGGGCGGTTTTGACGGGCTGGAGTGAGGGGATCTATCAAAGTGGATCGGCGATTTGATTGAAAGAGATGTATTTGATGGGAATTTCAGATGATGGAGTGGCTATTGTGTGTGTATCTTAGGTGGGAATCTTCGCGGATCATCTGATTCCTACAACTTGGTTCACGCAACACGAACTTGCAGCCACCGGTTGTCCGATGGGCACTTGCATTGCTGTCAACCACCAGCTATCAGCCGTCGACGCCCCTTGCGATCCATTCACCAATGACATTTAAGTAGATGCTTATATGCATTTCCCCCTCATTGCTTTTGGTCTACCAAACTACTGGACAAACCCAGTATTATCATACAGATATAGACAAGCACAGTCACATACTAATCTAGCCTGGGGGAGGCGCTTGTAGGGCCTGATGTACCTGGTACTTTGTTGGGATGGCTGTTGCACAGAGATATTGAGGAGAAACAGAAGAATAGCTTGTTCCTCTGTTCCTATGTTCCTTTATTTTGATGGATGTGATGGATGCGATGGAAGTTTGCAAGAACTCGCTTCTTGTTTCACCGAGAGCAATCGGGATATTGATCAGTAGATTGATAGTGGTGACCATATTCCCAATGACTAAGCAATCACTATTAAATCCTTTCATATATAAGACCGGACAGGACGCTAGCGTAATACAGGCCACTTACTGAAGATATCCCAGTATTATTGCCCTTAGTAAAAAAAAAAATACTGTACAGTTCCGCTATGTCGTTGATTCCCATGAGAGGCTTATCACCGCTATATCAAGCCCACTTCCTCCAGTCCATCCTCATCCCCGCTGCACAGCCCAAATCCTTCCCGCCCATCGATGTCCTTACTCACCGGTTCACACCGATTACCAGGCCGTCATTCCAAAACTCCAAAATCAGTAATTATCATCGATCTCCTTTGTTTTGCATTCTTGGTATGCAGTCTGATGTCATTTTAATAGAGGGAGATTATCTTGATTGGTGGAAAAGTTGATTGGGAGATGGCTGCCGTTGTGGTCTGGTGATGAGAACGGAATGCGGAGAATGATGAGAACTGTGGAGCAAGTGGTATGCGGTTAAAGGTTAATATTTATTGTGCATGTATCTGGCCGAGTACAAATAATATTGGACAACATTCGTTTAATTTAGATAGTTATCGCTGCTCATATAGTTTTCGTGGATTCTTTATATCCCTTTGTAGCGTATGGCCATTGTCCCGAGGTGCCCATCAAGGAAAGTCCCGCCTGTGTAACCCGAGACGACTGGCTTCAAAAATATGACCTAGATTGAGTACCTTGGAGAATACGATGATAATCTCGGTATTTGGTCACACATCTGGTATTGCATATAATCAATCTATAGCTTGGAGAGAACCATGGTTCCTTGCTTGTGTTACTAGTGGTAAGTCATGTATTATGGGTGTGAGAACCTGAGTCTGTATCGGAGAGGGACAACATACTAGAGCTTGCTGTTATTGATTTTATGGTGGATATTTTATCTTTTTAAGTGTATCAGTGGCAATGTATAACCATGATAGTCTCGTAGGGGTTGTAGTTCCAAATGCTGATGTATAATATGTCATAGTGTCTGAATTTACTGGGAAGTGTAGCTTCGGTCTACCACATCTAGCATACTCTATGGACTCGAGTCATATAGTGCTATTATGTCGGTATTTCTTGGCTATATATGACATCTGCCGGTCGATATATACCTCGTACCATCAACACCCCATTCTCGCCGGGCCGTTTTCCCGTCCGGAGATACTCTCCGTGGTTGTCTCCACTTAAATCCAGCATTGACTCCCACCGCTATTTCTATCCGCCACACCACCCTACCTTCCGCCCCGGTATATATTCCCCACTATCATACTCCGCCCAATCCCAAACACGGCTCCGACCCCGGCCACATTCCGTCCTGAAACCCCAATCGTCTCAAACCCCCTTTCTCCGAGCAAACCCTCCAAGTAAGCACACATAAAGAAAAGAGAAACAAGAAGGAAGGAAAAGGGATATGAATAGAAAAAAAGAAGAAACCAAAATAGAAGAACATAATAATACAAAAATACCGTCTGTCAAAACCACACCATACCATACGACGCACCACACTTCGCAAACCCGCCAATACCCTTATTCATATGCCCAGAATATCCCGGCATGCCTCAGAGTCTCATATAATTAGCGTACCGTACAGATCCCACACCAACTCACACCGGAAAATAAATAATAATATCCGGGATGATCGAACCACAGGTTGGTATTTTGGGATATGGATACCGTTGGGTTAATTTAGGAATGGGTAGAAAATCCCGCAAATGTTTATACGATGGATATTTACTGGCTGTGGTGAGAAACGAGGTGTTTGGGTTTGTGTTGTGTGGTGTTTGATGTGGTAGGCGAGTAGATAGAGATTTCATGCAGAGGGTGGAGCCAATGGGCGAACACCGGGCGAGGTAAGGAAGGACACGTTGTTAGTTCACGGATATGCATCCTCATGCTAGATAAGTGACATGCCAAGAGCTTGTCTTGTTAGACAGCGTATGGTCTCTGGCCATCATTCAAAGCGATCCCAAAACCAGCTATGTTATCGACTTGTCACTGCCAAGTTCCCCTTCACCTTTCCCCTCCATCCCATCTATAAACAACCACCCCGCACCTACCAGTCCACCAGTCCGCCATTCTGCATAACCCCTCTCCGCATAAACACCGCCCTCCGCCACCAATTATTCCGTGGCTATGCCCACCTATACCTATCTCATAAGTATAATCGCGGGCCCAGCCCTAGTCTGATCGCCCATTCTCGAAACAACCGCATAGTGTTAGCGAAGTTTTGCGAAACAAGCAAATTGGTGCAATTCTTGAATCAATATTGTCTTTTTTTTTCATCTTTTTCTTTTTTGGAAACTAGCGAAGTCTGTGTGTTAGACCCTGTGTGGGGTGGGGGGGTTTACCTAGAGGATGTGGAGATGGCGAGAGAAGTGGACGGGGGGTGAGGAGAACATTGGATGAAAAGAAAGAGGACGGGCATGAGGATGGATTTGGGAATAAAGCCGGTGGGTGGAAACGGGATACGGAGAGGGAGTTGGGGGTGTGGTTTATGGGAGAGGGTATCTTGAGGGCCGGAGAATATTAAGGTGGCTATGGGAGTAAGAGACGGTTCCTGACTAATCGATGTGTATATTTATGCATCTTATAGTATAAGAAGTCAAGGATATGATGCGCCAGGTCATGTTTATGGCTTATTGATGTAAACAAAACTAAACAGGAACTAGATGAATATTCAACTTGGTAACTGACGATATCGAAATTGTAATCCCCACTCTCTCTTTCTCTCCTTGGTGTCTATCAAGGCTCTATGGCTATCTTGCACAGATGCCGCCAACCCACGGTCTCTGACAGGCTCTGTGCGGTTTTAAGATTTGGCATAGCGGCAGCGGGGGTGCAGTGTTGTCCAAGCGTGTTGACGATAGATAGGAGAGGGAAGAGAGTAAAGAGTATTGAATAGTAATGGAGAATATGGGGACGGGAATGAGGATGGAATATCTGGGCGGGATATATGTCGTGACATTTAATTGCTACGTAGTAGTTATTTTAAAGTGGGTGATGTCAGGGATTGGAGTCTATATCACGAGGGTTTGCTCGAGTTAAGTCTATAGCTAATCTAGAGATGGCATCTAAGCTAAAAGAACCGAAAATGAAGCTTTCGGGGCAGACAGACTGTCAAATATCGTGAGGTAGCATCCTTTCACCCCAACTACTTGTCTGTTTTCTACTGATCGCTCCTCGATCAAACAAGGAAACCTACCATCCGCGCACAACCCACGTTTTCCAGTTTCTGACCCAGCACCACAAACACCAAAAAAACGCCAAAAACACCAATCAACACCAACAAGAAACATAGCTGAGATCAAAACTAAGTTTAACCCCGTCGATCCCAAATTCACCGTCCACCACCTAACCCCAAGCATCGCGAGCTCTTAAATCACCGGTATTCTGGCTTCTCCCCTAGTTGTTCCCCTTGTCAAACCCGAGACACACCCACAACCACTCGACGTTCCATTCTCAAAGGGATGTAACCGATATTCTGCACCGAATTGGCCGTGAGCCCGTCTCTTGACATGCTGTGAATGATATTGGCCGCTTTGATGCCCCTCCAAGTGGTAAAAGAAAAGCGCTAAACCGATTATCGTTTCATGGGATCCTAGCGACGTTTTTCTTACTTTCTTTTTGGCCGTTGTTTCCGTCCCATCTTTGGGTCGTATTATCGTGAGTGTCTGATGTCGGATAGGTGTAGCGCAGGAGCAGGACGAGGATCGAGAATGCATCGTAGTGTAATTGGTAGAGAGGTTTCTTTAGTGTCTCGGAAAGAAGCTTAGTGGGACAGAGGAAACGCGGGACATGGGAACATGGATGAGTAAAAAATGTAGGGCAAATTTACGACGAGGCCCATAAGAGATCGGGAGACTTGGATATGCCGTGACGATAACGGACGTGTTGTGTAATCATAGTTTCTCCCGGGTACAGCATGCTCAATATGCATAGTTTTAGCCTTCTCACTCGAGTCTTTTTAAAGGAAAATAAACCAAATAAACCAAATAAAACAACTGGTTATCTACCAATTCGTCCATCAATCATCTCTGCTTTCTTCCCTGACTCGCCATGAAACATCGCTTACTCTCCATCCCCAATTAGGGTCTATCCACCCAAAACCGTCCGTTCTTACTGTCTGATCACCAGAACAAGAAACGTCTGGGATTCCAAATAATTGTATCTCGGTCATTCTGAGAACTCACTAGGTCTTGAATTGTATGTAGATATGTATGTGTGTGTTTTGTATCGATTCAAACTGGTGAGATCACGACCAAGATAAGAAAATACACACTAGGGTCTTGGCTACACTAAAACATAAAGCGTCCATTACAAACAGCTCGAACAAGAGACCATGAATTACGCAGTGTGATTCGTCTATTGAACCGTGATCGCCATCCCTTTGCTCACAAGCTTCCCCCCTTTTGACTTATACGATAAATAGGGTCACAACCCTACCAACTATTCCCGTGTCTCAAAAGAAAACCTAATATTACTTTTCTAACAACTAAAACATATAATTTCCTCTTATTTTCACCAGTCATCACTCGTTTCTTCACCTTGCCAATCTTGTTTCTGCTCATGATAAACTACACTCGTCATACATCCCGCCACCAACAACAAACAATAGTTCAAAAACCTACCACCAACAGATACAAACCCAGCAGTTAATATCCACTCTTCTCAAACACTTGAAAACGGCCTTGCGAAAATCCCGAGTATCCTGTGACCATACTATTACCCTATTAAGTAAGCGGCTGTCAAGCTGACGGTGACCAGCTGTGACGATCCTAGTCAAGTTGTTAGTTTTTCTATGGGTTATCTATAGCGTATGTTCTGGACTTGTCTTATTCATCGATGCATATATATGCTTCTGTACATCTAGAGAAGATCCGACTACCTGTGTGTGATAATCCCATCCATTTTGCAAAACAAAACAGACAAAGAAAACAAAACAACAAGATAATATTCCGGTCAGATTATCACCGACTAGCTGGTTATTACTATAATTGATTGTAATGAGTTCTTCCTCATCTAAAAACAAACCACAAAAACAAATGATTACAAACAAAAAAACTCCCGAACCCCGTTCATCTCCCAAGTCCTTTCTTCCGGTCTCTCCTGCTGTATAACTATCATGCCTTCCCCTCAAGGAAATTGACATTCGGGTGAAAACCACTTGGCAGTGATTATCTCGTGTGACGGGCCCCCGAGAACCTGCATATCGATAGATGGACACAACGTTTGTCAAAACAGATGGGATACTAGGCAGATTTTCCTTTTTTGCCTTTCGGCGTTTGATTTCTTGTGATATTGTTTTATTTTGTACAAAGGGATGATGGGACGACCCCTGGAGAGTGCATCTGGAGTATTTTTTATTTTATTTTATTTTTCTGAAGGTTTAGAGACTTGACCGATGTTAAAGAGTATCATATTCGAAGATAACATTGTATTTTAGAGTAGGAGAGAAAAACCATTAAAAAAAATAAAAACCCCAAAGAAGACAACAACCTGGGACTAATTGTTAATTAGTTCAATACCTTTCCATCTCTTCCTCCCGTTATAATCGATTAACCTTCTGGTCCGTGATAACCCTCAAAACTACCCTCCCACCACTTTCAGCTATACTTCCTCCTCCCCTCCCCTCCCCTCTCCATTCTAGAAACACTAACTTGAGACACCCAATCACAATCCCACCCAATGTCTTGCATAATTCCCCAATCACCACCTCTGTGTGCTCTTCTCTTCCCTTGCTTTTCCTTCCTCTACTATTCCTTTGCCCTGCCATTACCCTGCTCGCCCGTAAGCACGAAGCACGAAAACCTCGAAGGGTATGTATCAAGGTTGAGACGACATGACGGCACCCCATGTCCTTGACTGGCCTGGCCCACCATCACAACCCCTTGTCCCATGTCCAAGTCTAGGGAAAGCCATTACAATGGGTGAGGGGAGGATTGACATCAATTTGCGACTGGTATTGTAAAGTTTGGGATCCTCAAGGTTTGAACTTATCTATGTTATGTGTGTATGCTATAGAGGAAGAAATAGCTGAAACGGACAAGCATTGGATATCGTTTATATGGCTTGACGCCGTCCTATATGTCTTCGTTTCCTGTTTCCCTTTTTGTTCTTTTCTTTATTTCCCTATTCGTTGCTTTTTTCTTGTCAAGTCGTTGGTGTCAAGATATTCTCATTGTTTACGTCGTCACTTGCTTTGGCCTTGTTGACTTTTACATCTTTTTCTATTTTACTATTTTAATCATCTTCTTCATCATCACCACTCCCCATTAACTTAAACTGAGTCTTCATATCGAGCGACTGTGTCTCTCGCTGCCTTCCGTTTCACCCACTTTCTGTTTTGTGTTCTTGCCCTCCCGAGCTAGTCTCCTTCCTCAACTATACATCCAGAGTACTTCACTTTCCTAACGCCACCCCCCATAGTCCATATCCACTGTCCACTTCTGCCCCCGTTTCCATTCTCGTTTCCCACCTCCGCCCACCTTTATGCTATAGCCCCAGGTATTCCCTCTTCACCCCCTCCTACCATCACATATCATACCCCCTCCCTCGCATCTACGTACCTGCATATCGTCCTTCAACCAATCTGTTCCTTTCTACAAAAGGAAACCACCTCCCAAGTCCTCCATCACCAACTTGTCTATCCTGCCTTCTCTTCTTCTTCTTCTTCTTCTTTTTTTCTTTAGTCTTTCGAACTATCAGACTCCAGTCTTTCATTAAAACAAACAACTCACGACGTTTCTTTTCTTATCTTTCGATTCTTTTTTTACATCTTCTTTTCTTCCTTCCTTCCTTCTTTTCGTCAAGAACGCCCTTCCTTCCCTTGAAACGTAACTGCCCAACTGGTTTGGTCTTTCTACTTACATCTCGAGTCTCTCGCTGTTCTTGACGTCTTGAAGTATATCTTTTGCTTCAATAGCTACACTCATTCACCGTTGATCATTGACTGTCTTCACAGCACATTGCCTTCTTTTCTTGTCTTCTTTCTCTCTCGCCGGATCTCGAGTTCCCCATTTGCTATTGTGTTGTTATCACGGAATATACCCACATAGCCCATTCATCTTACGCCAACCCAACGACCTCTAAGAAGCCACGACTTTCCTTTTGTGTGTGTGTGTGTGTGTGTGTGATTACCTATCACTCATTCTTTCCTTTTTATTGTTTTTTCCTTTCTTTATATCTTTTAAACTTACTATAAAATGGCCCCTACTGTCGCCATGCATCACCACCAACATCCTCACCACCAAGCTGCTCACCAGCACCAACATCCCCACCAACATCCCCACCAACACCCCCACTATCCCGGCTCTGAAACCATGGACCGTCACGATTACAGTGTTTCCAAGACCCGCAAGGTCGCCTCCACAGGTGGTGGCCGCGCCTGGTCAGAAGAAGAGGTAAGCTTTTTCCATAAACTGCCACATGTTGTTATTCCCCACGATTACTAACCAGCCCAACCCACTTATAGGAAGTCTATCTGCTGCAAACCCGCCTCCAAAAGATGCCCTACAAGCACATCGCCGCCCACCTCAAGAAAACTGAGCTTGCCTGCCGTCTCCACTACCATCAACTATCCCACGGCTCTGCCCGTCGCAAGCGGACAACTTCCATGTCCTCTCACGACTCCTCTTCAACCTCTCCTACTCTCCCGCCTGCCCCCCTCGTCTCAACCCCCCAGCAAATCCCCCGCTCCATCACTCCCCCCGGATCCTCCGGCTCCATATACTCTCACTCCATTCACGGGACCCCCGGGTCCCCGGCGCATAGTCTCCAGCTGCCATCAATCCACGCGCAGACGCCCCCTTCGTACCATTCGCGTCCCGGGTCTCTTTTGGCTTCCCCTCGACTCCCGTCAATCCTCCCAAAGCCCTTAGGCATGTCCATGCCTATGCTCCCCGTGCCCAACTCTCCGTACGCGGAACCCCACTCGGCACCCCTCGGCTCTTCCTTCCCGCGCATCCCGTCGCCTAACCCCCTCCTTATGCGAGCCACCACCCCCAACCCCGGACAACTCTCCAGTGGTCCCCTGCCGTCTCCTCTGCCTCCGTCCCTCATGCCCCATTCGCACACCCCCAACCCCGTTCCTCATTCGGCGCCCCATGTTGATATGCACAGGTTGTCCGCTGCATACAATATGCACAAGGCGCAATTTTGGGCAGCAGTTTCCCAGGAATATGGCTCTGGGGCTTCCCCAGTGGCTTTGGAAAATGCTTGGGAGCGGAGGGATGTTTTGTGTTGTGGACAGCAGCAACAGTCTCAGCAGCGGCAACAGCAGCATGGGGCTCTCAGATTTGGAGGAGAGAGACCTATGAGTCCGGCGGCCAGCCCAGACCATCACAGGGAGAGGGAAGATAAGACGAGGATTTCGGCGATTTTGGAGTAAGAAGTTGGAGGTGATTGTGTGTTATAGATTGACACTTGGCGTTTGTGTTTTGTATGATGGCTGATTACTTATTTCTTTCTCTCTCTTGGGGACCGCCTTTTTCTCTGGGGTCTTTATTCGTGTTATTACTGGTTTTATTTTTTTATTATTATTTCCTTGGTTTTTTCTTTATTGTTATCATGCTTCCTTGTTCATCTCGTCGTTCATACATCGAGGTTGTTTTTTGCTGGATACGAAATGTATATCCCCGGTTCCATAGTTCACCGTCCAAAAGAAAAGCCTTTGGCTTATTTCCTGTTTCACCATTCTAAAAGCCCTTCATTGTGTTTGTTCTCCGTGCTTATGTAATATTCTGGTTTCAAAGACAATTGGAGAATTCCTGTTATGATAAGCCGAGGCTATGCCAGATTTGTGTAAGTGAAACTCAATACTTTGTCTCAGTGTCTCAGGACAACCAAGACATATTATCAACGAATATACTGAGTCTATTGATGGAATGAGGCTCTACGGATAGAGAGCCTCCGGTGTTGTACTACTTGCCAAGATTTGTTCCTTCCAAAGACTCACTAGGGGGGCAACATCCTTCCTGAAATGTGGTCTTTCTTGAAATCGTGAGAAGTGATAGCATAGATAAGAAAATAGGAAAGAGCGATGGAAAAATTCGTGACTCAATCCATGACTGAAAAGTGGCGCTAAAGTAGAAGCTTGTTCTCTGCATTATCGTCACCATCATCGCCACCACCATCACCATCACCAACAAGCATATCAACTACTCATTAATCATACCACTGATTCCCACATTCAGTACCTCTCCACTTCCAATCCCAGCACGGAACTCCACTCATGCACTAACGCCATGACTACTCTGCATTGCATATTGCTGGCTGGTTGGCAACAGTAAAGGCAGACTCAAGGTACGAGGGATTAATGGCTGGGATTGTATTGGAAGGGTAGTTATTGGCTGCGAGGGCATCGGTGGGGAGGTGGGAGCCGAGCGGGATGGTGGGATGGGGGTGGGGAGCGGTGGGAAGTGGTTAGCGATTGATCGGGATGTTGATACCACATATGACCTGACAGGTTGTCATTTATTTTGATTTTTAGTGGATTATCTGGCCGTTTGTATTGTATCTGACTGTGTAGTTAATCATCACTTCTCTCATATCATATTTTACAACCTCATACTTATCCCAATCATCACAATGACTATTAAGCGATTACCAATCTCCACATCTTCTTCCTCTTCCCCCGAAGACCTCCCCGATCCCTCCACCTACCCCACATCCGAAGCCCCTCACATACCCCAATTTCCCCATCTTCCCCCGACCTCCCCTTCTCTTAATCGCTGGTCTCACTTCCTAACCCGCGGCCATGCTCACCCCGGCGCCCAAGCCATGCTGTTCGCCGCTGGGGTCCCCAGCCATGAGGCTATGAAGACATACCCTCAAGTTGGAATCGCCACTGTGTGGTGGGAGGGGAACCCGTGTAACACGCATTTGCTTGATTTGGGTAAGATTGTGAAGAGGGAAGTTGAGAAGCGGAGAATGCTTGGGTGGGTTTATGGGACGATTGGAGTCAGTGATGGAATTACTATGGGCGGCGAAGGTAAGTCAGAATGGGGAGACTTGAAAAATAATGAGATGCTGATATCTACTAGGCATGCGCTACTCTCTCCAATCCCGCGAACTCATCGCCGACTCTCTTGAGACCCTGACGCTCTCCCAGCATCACGACGGTACTATTTCTCTTCCAGGTTGTGATAAAAATCTCCCCGGTGTCTGCATCGCCCTTGCTCGCCACAACCGGCCATCTCTTATTATCTACGGCGGCTCCATAAAGAAAGGGTATTCAAAACTTCTTGACAAACCCATTAATATTTCAACAAACTACGAGGCGGCTGGTGCCTTGAAATATGGGAGGTTAAATCAGAACTGCCCGGGGGCCACCGGAGAGGAGATAATGGAAGATATCGAGCGGCATTCTTGCCCTGGGGCTGGAGCTTGCGGCGGGATGTTCACCGCAAACACGATGGCGGCTGCTATTGAATCCATGGGATTGACACTACCCGGATCCTCATCGAACTTGGCCTCATCGCCTGAAAAAGCCCGGGAATGTATCAAGGCTGCTGAGACCATCCACAGTGTCATGTCCAGCGACATCCGGCCGCGCACACTAATGTCTAGGGCGTCTTTTGAAAATGCTGTTGTTTTGACGATTATATTGGGTGGCTCGACTAATGCCGTTATTCATTTCCTTGCCATGGCATCGGCTGCGGATGTCCCATTGACTATCGATGATATCCACCGGACTTCCCTCCGTACTCCCGTTCTTGCCAACTTGGCCCCTATGGGTGAATTTCTTATGGAGGATCTTTGCTCAATCGGCGGGACGCCAACGCTCTTGAAATTCTTAATTGCCACGGGCTTTATTGACGGCACCATCCCTACAGTCACCGGCCGCACCCTTGCTGAAAATGTCGCCGACTTCCCCACTCTCCCCATAGAAACTCCCATTGTCCGCCCCTTATCAAACCCCCTAAAACCCACAGGACATATCCGCATCCTCCGTGGCACCCTCTCCCCTGGCGGCGCCGTCCTCAAACACTCCGTTAACTCACCACCGTCATTTACCGGTCGGGCAAGAGTCTTTGACAAGGAAGCCGCGCTAAATGCTGCTCTTTTCTCAGGGTCTATTAAGAAGTCTGATGGGCCGCTGGTATTGATTGTCCGGTACGAAGGCCCGGTAGGGGGTCCGGGAATGCCGGAGCAGCTTACGGCATCGGCGGCGATTATGGGGGCGGGGTTGACTAATGCTGCACTGGTGACCGATGGGCGGTACTCGGGGGCGTCCCACGGGTTTATTGTGGGTCATGTAGTTCCAGAGGCAGCACTTGGAGGGCCAATTGCATTGGTTGAGGATGGGGATGAGATTTGTATTGATGCGGAGGGATGTGAAATAAATATACTGAATGTTGACGATGCGGAGATGGAGAGGAGGAGAAAGAACTGGAATGGGTGGAAACCAAAGGTTACGAGGGGTGCTTTGGGGAAGTATGCCAGATTGGTTGGAGATGCTAGCCATGGAGCTGTGACGGATCTCGGCAACTGGTAAGTGGGATGAAGAAATGATGATGATGGCCTGAAGTTGTGCAGGATGGTGTCATCTTGTGATAGCATCCAACCACGAAACAAAATAGAAAAGTATCAACATAGACGACTGATTACATTCATTACTACGTTTTCTTAACCATCAGCAACTATCACCAAAACACAAATATACTCATTTCCAAACCCTTCTTCTTCATTCTCCAACTCCTCTCCCATGCCATGCCTACCTTGTTCTCTTTCCGTAATGTAACAACAACACCACGGCCAGTGTAATATATGAACAGCCAAGAGAACCAACCAGAATCATGATCTCAAGCCATTGACTGCCGCACTCTTTTCTACTACGCACCTTGTTCATACTTCCCTTCTGGTACAATCTCACAGCGCTGTATCTCCTACAATAACCCATATAGCCCACATCACTTTCAGGTAGGAAATCCGTAGTGGGTAATGGCGTTTATCATAGAAAGCAAGCCCATATGGTTACATCTGTGCCTTTCATCCATACAATGTTGGGCTAGCCCTACCACTATGGTACCATTGCCTTATTTGAGTTGTGATTGTGTCTCCCAGACTTAGTATATAAATAGCTGATTAGTTCCCCCTCCCTTCCCGTTCACCTCCCATCAGCCAATCTAACGTTTCCCCATGGCCGTAATGGCTCACCCTATTTGATAATAAAACCCATAATTTAGCATTAGTTCAACTAGCCAATGGCCGCATAACGTTCGACCGTAAATCTCCCGGTCCTCACGATATCTACGATATCAACGGCATGTACGTTCTGTCCGTATGCGATGTATACAATGTGATCAATATTTATATATATACATTAAAAAAAAGGAAGAGAAACCAAGCCAATAAAAACAGATAATACCCTCCATATTACCCCCTTCCTTTCACCATAATAACAACATGATAGAGAAAAAAGAAAACAAGTAAATAACAAAATTACACGAAGTCTAGCCCATCCTCTTTCTATACAACAGCCCAAAGCATAACATCTGCAGTTCATTCTCTCTCCAACTTAAATTTCCTTCCCGTCACCCTACTCCACTCTCCGTTACCACCTCAATCAAGGC
Source organism: Catunica adiposa (assembly GCA_001640685.1). Classification (NCBI taxonomy): domain Eukaryota; kingdom Fungi; phylum Ascomycota; class Sordariomycetes; order Microascales; family Ceratocystidaceae; genus Catunica; species Catunica adiposa. The sequence continues at coordinate 100,606 of LXGU01000061.1, forward strand.
GACGCCCAGCCGCCAGCAACTTCGACCCACTCCGCTAAGCAAGACCCCTCCTTCCCCTCAACATCCACGATATCCGTGTCACACCGACATCTGCAACCCACGCCATTCTCCTGCTCTGTATCCCAATGCTCAAAGTAGTCATCCTCCTCGATCCGCTTCTTTTCATCCAGAGTTGTCTTCTCCAGCCACTTCTCTCTGGGCAACTGGCGCTGCGGGGCGTTCGCTGGGCAATGCTGAATCGTTGTGTGCCTGTAGCCAAAGTCACGGAAGTAGTGAATATCCTTGACGCCCAGAAGGGCACCGGCAGCCAAGGAGTGGATAGGCGCATCACCCCACTATACCAGGTTGTTAGTAAACAGTTCAAACCAAGATTTTAACATCAGTCCTTTCTCAACTTACCCGCTCCATCCAGAAACCACCACTACGGTCCATCATGTCAAAGAAGTCCTGGTACTCCTTGCTCCGGAACCAACTCAGTCTCGCAATCTCAAAGTTCGACCAGAAATGGCACATGTTGTACGAATCGCCCTCCATGTTGTCCGGGTCAATCTTGGGCAGTGCCGACCCATCAGCATCACCCCGGAGAATCTCCTCGGGCATTGCCAGGTTCGGTGTGCTGGGAGCTTCCTCGGGCTTGGGCTTCGGGTTGGTGAACATCTCCCACAGGCCCTGTGAGCTGATGTTGTTGGAGCGCATGTAGGCCGACGCGTAGCGGAAAATGTTGGGGACCGTTTCCTTGAGTTCCTTAACGGCGATAGTGAAACCATACGTCTTGTTATTCTCAATCATCTTGAGGAAGGGATCGCTAGTAAAAGGTTAGTATACATGTTTTGTAGTTTAATGCACAAACCTGTGTCTTCTACTGTGTTCAAACTTACTAGGTGATGTCGCAGAAGTACTTGATTTCGGGCTCCAGACGCCAGTACCACTCGTACTTCTGCAGCAACTCATGCTTGTAGAAGAATCCCGAGTAAAACCGGCACATGCTGTGGTAACTCTCCATCCCGCCGTACATGACAGCCGCATCGCCCTGCTTCGCAATGCCTTCCTTGGCAACCTTGGGATCAATCCAATCCGGGAACCCCCACATGTCCGGTCCCACCGACCCAAACTCAACCTTGGCATTGGTGTACTGGCGGACGACGTCCTTGAACGTCTGGTTGAACTCGCCATCGTTGAGGAAGGTATACGGATAGTTGTACCAGTGGTTAAAGTGTCTCTCGAAGGACTTCATCGATTGAATAACACCGTCGAGTTCCTTGTTGCGGGCAAGAACGACAATCGTGGCGTTGGCGCGGGGCTGAGTGGTATCGGGCGTAGTACAACCAGTCACGAAGACCTTGTCATACTTTTCACTAATCTTGCTATACACAGAGCAAACAGACACCCAAAGTTAGTCCATATCCCCAATATCACGAGTCTGTCTCTGTCCTCGCCGTTCCCCCAAACTTACCGAATCGGCGGCGGTCCCCCCGCAGGTAAAATGTTATTCGGGCCATCATTACCCCTCGCCAACAACATGACAAACAGCAGCACAATTGCCAAAGGAAACACAATGACAACCCCCAGCGGCACACTAATACTGCTGTTTCCCTTCAGTCTCAACGGCCGACTGAGAATGCTCAATCTGCTTGCTGGCCGCGTTCTCGACGGCCTTTTTTCGTCCGCCGTAGGCAACTGCGGCGTCTGTTGCGGGACCATCCGGGACACCCGGCGGAAGAGATCCATGGTTGCGAGCTCGGTAAACGGTTATGGCGATATGTGCAGGTGGTATGTTGTAGGCAATGTCGATATAATAGCGGTTGACGATGCCCCCGTTCGTGGGCTCGCGTGTAGTGCAGCAGCGAGCAAGGGGTTGGGTTGCTTGGATGTTGTTTGGTTGTGGGTTCGCTTTTCGTAGCTATAGGGTAGACCACGCAAGCTGCTGTGACGGCAGGCTTGATAATTGATCGATAGATAAGAGGTTATCTACTGATTCGGTAATTAGGAAATCCGGATACTCGGCACCGTAATTATCCAGAACAAATGCACAAAGTGCCAAATAAGCCAGCACTGATAACTTAATCAATGCCAAACAAATAAATCCACGAAATCCACGACCCAGAAATGAGGCGAGCCTCTCCAGTCTGACTACTGAGCCCCAGCCAAGGCATTGTCCCCCGCTATCGATTACTACTCACAGGCGATCTATATCCCTAACTTCAGTATAGTTTACAGGGCGTTATCCACTATAATTCACTACTTATGGGCACCCCGAAGGAAGCAGAATAGGGGAACCCCAGCGTCCTTTTTTTCCTCGCTGTCAGCGTGGCCAATTGGGCATTTGACACTTAGACAATTAATATCCAGAAGGAGCAACGAGGCCGTGGAAATTAGTGAGACTATTGTTCACAGCCTTGTCATTTTAGCGTGTGTTGCATGAATTGGGAGACAAGCTTTGAAGTCTAGACCAGGTTGGCCTTTTTGGAAAAAAAAACACAGGGTGGATGGTGATTGGCTAGATTTTGGTTATCAGTGGAACTGGAATCTTAAAGGTTATTAACATCGTGAGATTGTGACACAGGGACAGAACTATGGGATTTGTATACTGTTGACGTACCATGCATACATGCATACACATACATACATGATAACACCTCTGAATCCCCTTACAACCCAGGACCCTTATAGCTTTTTTCTCCTTCCCATCACCACCAGTACACACTACACTACAGCTACAACCATAACTCCATCTCCCAATCATGTCTAAAAACTTCAAAAACCTCACCTACACCGCCGCTCCTCCACCCTTCCTCGCCCGCATCCAATCCCAAAACGCTCCCTCCTCCTCCCAACCCGATCCCATCCTAGCCTCCCGCCGCCGTCCCACCGGTAAAAAACGCTCCGCCAGCGAAGAAGCCGAAGACGCCCCCATTGTCGTCGATGAAGACGGCAACACCCTTGATGTGCCTGTAATGGTAGCCCGTGACGGTGTCGTAACGGCTGTGTCTGAGGAGTCAACGGATCATGGGGAAGTAACACATAGTGCGGACGGCAACGGGGAAGAGAAGAAGCAAGAGGTCGCGGAGGTCGGCACGGGGAAGAAACGAAGGGTGGCGAAGGTTGTGGGAGGTGAAGAGGAAGGTGAAGAGGAAGGTGAGAATACTGAGGCGAAGAAGACCAAGGCAGAAAAGTCACGGGATACCAATGATGCCACCAAGCCCAAGCAGCCCAAGCCCAAAAAGAAAAATAAGAAAATCAAGCTCAGCTTCGATGAGGAGTAATTCATGCATTCTATCCTCACATGTTTATATGACATACATCACATTACCATCACATACATAATCACATCAATACAAAATATCCCCATTACGAAGTCAAACAATAGTTTATAATATGGACAACGTCCCCTTCCCCATTTTGTCCTCCAAGCCTACCCCATTCAATCCAAGAATTGCCTCCGGGAAACCCTTTACAGGTACTCGGGCTTGACAAAGTTGGCAAACGTAGTATCAGCGGGAGCCTCGGGGTTCTCGTGGTGGTGGTCGTGATCGTGGTGGTGCTCGTCCACCTCGGCACCCTGGTAGTCCATCTTGTAGACGGAGCCGCACTCAGGGCAGCGCTCGACGGGGCGCTCCTTGGTCATCTGTCGATATATTCGTTAGTTGTGGCCCTATATATACTCTAGACTCCCGGGGCTATGATATCTGAGGCCACAAGGCATCCTCTTCCGGTCGTCCGGTCGTCCGGCATCCGGCATCTGGTTATCCAGCCGGTGCCCCGTTCCCCGATATCAAGAGTTCCCTCTATCTGTCTATCTCTCTCGCCCGCCACCAATCAACTCACCGTCAACCAAAGAACGGGGTGAGACCCCGCAGGGTAGCCAGTGCACCCAGCATACTGCTCCGGCCCCAAGCTTCCAACCTTGATAGGGTCCTGCAGGGTACCCTTCCGCGACGCATCGAGAGGGGACATGTCGAAGATATCGATGCCCTCCATCTTAGCCAGAATCTCGAGACGCTCGAGACCAGTGGCCTGCTCAAGATCAGTGGGGACGGTACCGACGGCGGAACCAGGACCGAAAAGGTCGGCGTTGCTCTTGACCTCTATTGGGACGTTAGTTAAGGGTTGTTTATAGTCGGGTAGGAAGTCGAGAGGTCGATGTTGTGTTTGGGGGCTTTAATATCGTCGTATGTACTTGAGTGACAAGCGTAGATGTATCGTTATCGGGTTCTCTCGACTTGAGATTCTACATACCGCCAAGCTTCTTGTAAGAAACGGCAGCCTTGGGCGCAGCCGCAGGCTTAGCCTCCTCGCCTATAAATCAAACATCCGTTAGCCAATACAATCCCCTCCGTGGGTACGTCCCTACGAGTTCCGCCCACCAACCCTCCCCTTCCCACTCTCCCCCGCCAATCCCGAACTCCCCGGCATCTCCACCCCGCGCCCCCAGACACAACAATGTCTCCCGACAACAATTGGCCGTATCCCACTCCAATTGGCGGCCACAGAACTCGTAGGGATCTCAATAATTCGATAATTCATACAGCGGACAACGCTGGTCGCGAACGACCGGCGAACGACGGGAACGGCGGCCCTCCGGGCAACCTGAACAACAGTTCTCTTAGCCAGCATTTTGAATCCACAAAAATAGACTAGAATATATAGCAACAAAGTATCAATCGACCGAAGAAAAAAGCGTTAGAAAAAAACCAAAAAGGCCGTCAAAAATAGAAAAATAGATTCAGATATCAAGATATCCCAATCCTATCGTAACTCAAATGCAATTGGCAATTTCGGCGATCGGACAATCAATATCTAAGCTCAACTTCGCAGGCCGGTGGTGTGACGCGGAACCAAACCCATTGGCCCATTTGCTGGTTTTTATCGTCACGTGACTGGAAGATGTCGGGTCGGCGGCTGGTGGCAAGTGGCAGGACCGCCTTCCGAGGATATGGATGGTAAATGGGTGGGTTTTAGGAGGGATGTGATTGGTTAATGAGAATTGCTGGGGAGCGATATGGAGAAGCTTCAGAAGGAGGAACAAGTTGATTGATAAAGGATTGGGATCCGCTGGATGTTGGAGAGGGGACTGTATTATGTGATGTCACTAGAGGTTTAGGTATTTAGCGGCTGTAATCATCAGCGTTGCATATATGCAAATGATGGCTGCAACCGGAGCATCCGTACAACCATCTAATGCATCAAGCATATAAATTGGATCTACCCTAACCCTAGGTCCATATTCCCACCATCAGTCGCTTATACACCATCCAATACGCCCGACATAGCCCTGGTTCATTCAAAGGATTGCACAGTCGGCTTTTGGTTTCTCCCGCTGGCTTGACGTGGACCAGGGATAAAGTTCAGCCATTCACGTGAGTGGCGTTTTAAGCGAGACGGCCCGGGGGAATTGGGTGCCGGAGGCCGGGTCGGGAACGACGATTTGGGGGTAAAGTATGTGGTTTTGAGTGATCAGGCGATAGCTTTCTGACAGTAAGTTTGAGGAAATATGCGGAAAATGCGACTCTCACAAGTAAGAATTTGAGGATATTATTTGGATGCCTGATGTGATGTGGTGGTTGTAAAAATGTATAAATATTGGTGTCTTCCGTCGTGATATCATGGAAATCTCTATTTTCGAATCAAGCCAAACATTCACAGCCATTGCTATCAACTGTTTATATATATCCCATTCATCATACTATCCAAGATGTCCTCCTCTCTTAACATCGCCTTCTTCGGCGCCTCTACCGGCTGCGCTCTCTCCCTCCTCCGTCACTCCCTATCTGCCAACCACACCTGCCGTGTCCTCCTCCGTTCTCCCTCTAAACTCACTACTCACATCCCATCTCCCCCCGCCAACCTAACAATCATCCCCGGCAACGCTCACGATGTTGAAACCGTGAAAGACACAATCACCTTTGGAGATGGCCTCCCGGATTACATTGTCTTCTCCATTGGCGGCCAACTCAATTTCAAGACGATGGCGCTGGATGACCCGACTGTTTGTGCTCGTGGGATGGAGACACTCATTAGTGCCATTAGGTCCATTAGGGCCACCGGGGCCACCAAGAACCCCCGAATCATTGCTGTGTCAACTACTGGTATCTCCACTGCCGGGCGCGATTACCCTATTCTCCTGAAGCCTCTTCTCATGACCATTCTTCGCGGGGCTCATGCTGATAAACGGGAAATGGAAAGAATTCTCAAGGAAAGTGAAGAGCGCTGGACGATTGTGCGGCCGACGTTGCTGACGGATGGGGAGACGAAGAAGGTGGTGCGGGTTGGGGTTGAGGACGTTAAGACTGGGTGGGAAAAGGTTGAGGTCGGGTATTCGATCTCGAGGGAGGACGTGGGGAAGTGGATTGGAGAGCAGGTTATTGGGAAGGGATCGTATGGGGGGAAGATGGTGACGCTGACTTGGTAGATTTGGTGCCCGGGTAGATCTGTAGATTGCTTGTTAGTATTTTTTAGGTAGCATAAACTATAGTTTGTTAAATTTCACATCTTATATCTCTCTATCACTGTCAACGTTAATGATATAATGATATATGAACAATAATAATACACAGAGTCTTTTGTCTCTGGCTCCCTTTCCATGTTTCCGCATGTCATTACATCTCTCTAAAACAGCACTTCGTCCTTCTCGACCTTGACCTTGACCACGCCAGCCTTCTTGACCTTCTTGTGCTTCGTCTCCTTCGGCACACCAAAGAACAAACTTGGGTTCTCGCCCTCCTTCAGGGTATGCGCCAGATATCCTCTGTGCGCCGGATCCCTATAATACTCCACGTCCCATCTGTGCGTCGGGTCCGGCAACCTCCTCATCCACGGCTTCCTCTTCGCCTCTTCCAAGGCTGCCTGAACAAACTCCTTCCCAACGTCCAAAGGCTTATCGCTCACCTCACTCCGCCCCGTCAGCAAATTCCTAATAGAGTCACGAGTAAAGTACCTAGTGGTAACTTTACCGCCAGCGGCTTCGACAGCGGTGATAGCATCGGCGGAGGCGCGAGAAACGAGAAGGGTAACGGGGGTACGGAAATTGGCGGACCCGCGGGCAAGGATTTTGATGCCATCTTTAACGGAGCCAACAAGGCCGGACTGAATGAGTTCTTTGGGAGTGATGGGTTGAGTAGGGTCGATGCGGCCAGTATCGATCCAATGTTGGAGGGAGTCGAGGTTGACAGTGGAGAGTTTAGGGGCACGGCTGTTACGTGGTTAGCTATGACCGTCCATATAGCCAATTGAGTTGCCAATTACGATATAGTTTTGAGCAGAATATATATCGTAGCTAACCCAGAGAACTTACATGTTGTCAAAACCCTTCGTACCCCGACTAATAACCAATGGCGTCTGACCACCCTGGAACCACGGCTTAACCTTCCCGTGAACCTTCTGACCATTCATACCCCTACCCGACGTCCTACCATGTCCTGACGACGGACCACGACCAACTCTCTTCAAATTATGCGTGGCACCCGGCGCATCCTTCAATGACGCCAACAGCGAAGCGGACCGGGCGGTCGTCCCAAGGCTCAAGGAGGCCATGAGGGACGTGATGGGAAAGGCCGTGGCGGGGGTGGCCGTGAGGCCGGGGAGCCGGATGAATGGGGTGAGCCGGGGGGGCATTTTTGTGTGATTTGGGTGAGGGTTGGGGGGATTCGGTGCTGGGAGAGTACGGAACGGAGGGACGGCGAACGTGGTAGAGGTGACGATTGTGGGGGAAAATTTAGGGGTCCACTTTTTCGTGTAATGGCGGGTAATTGACGCGGTAGACGCAACAAGCGCGATAAAGGTGAAAGCGTGATTGGGAATTAGAGATAGGCTATATTAACAATAAAAATCAGAGTTAAATTTGGGCGAGTTTTAGACTGTAGTATCTTTATGTATCTCTTTAGACTTTATCAGTGATCAAGCTAGTTAATGTTCGTAAAATATTGTAGTTTCTTTACTATACCAAACACGTAACATAGGGTTACTAAATGTCAGGGTTACATTAATGTCTCACACCTTCATTCCTCTGCCTGCTCATAATTCACTTCTCAGTCGCCTCAACTTCCTTCATCAATTTCACTTGTACCAGACGCCATTGAGCTGTCTCAGTTGCTAATAGCTTTTCCATCATCTGCCTTTATCTCCACATCTGTTCGGACACCGCTATCATTAAACCCTCACCTTGCCAGGGTCTACAGATCCCAGGCTATCAACAAACCCCAGCACAAGCTTAGAGATCCTACAGCGTCATTGCGGGCGTTTCAGTGCCTATAGCGCCCTGAGCGGTTTGCGAAAGGCAGAAGGGCATCATCAGCGCGTTTGGATCGCGAGCAGTAAACAGCAAAACTCAAGTATCCGATATCTGGACTTGATACTCAGGATACAGCGGGGGAACCGGTATTCGTATTCTCTGGCAGACTGTGTCTTTATTCATTCACTCGACTATTCAATTCAGCGCTTCACGACAGTCGGTGGCGCTATCTTCAATATCTAAGTACACTAGGCACATACGTCATCGCCTCTAAACCATCAAAATGTCACTCTTCGGCACTTCACCGCCCTCTGCCACCAGCCCACCCAGTGGCCTCTTCTCATTCACTCGCCCTACCCAATCTGCCCTCTTCGACTCTGACTCCGAATCCTCCCTGACACCTTCGTCCCCCACCGCCTCCGCCCTCTTCACACCCGCTGCCCCGACCCCAACGCACCGCCGCACCAAGTCCAAATCACGTACCGAGATTCTCAGGTCGCTGCTACCAGGGACCCCGGATATCCCGAAGGCGTACGATGTGCTATGGGCTGATGCGCTGAAGGCGGAGGCGAAGAGGACTGGGGGGGAGCCGAGTATGTTGGGGGCAGAGGCGGTGGAGAAAGTTTTGAGTGATGCGATGGTGAAGGGAGATGCCAGAAGAGTTATCAGGGAGGTGGTTATACCAGCGGGCGGAGATATGTTTGTGGGGAGGGGAGAGTTTAATGTGCTGATGGCGCTGGTTGGGATTGTTCAGGATGGAGAGGAGGCGAGTTTGGAGGCGGTTGATAGAAGAAGGAAAGGTAAGCAATCTCCGTGTGGTATCCGGTTAAAATGATGATACATTTTCTTGGTATTCTTTCTTTGTGTGTTACGTCACTCATCACCCAACTTCCATTCTTCTCTGAGCTTCCCTTTATATATGTAGGACAAATCTGGAAACCCGGCGCCGATCGGACCCACCTCGGCTCCGGGTCCATGTTCCCTATCGTTTTCATCGCCTATCATTCACATGTCACTTTCCAAAATCTTGCAGAGGATCATCGCTTCACAAAGCTGCAGGTGTTATATGCACATCCATCTGCAGGCGTTCTGGCTCCTAGTGGGGCTGGAGGGCCTCGAGAGAGTGAGAGGAACGTCACCGGTTCAGTTGAGTGCGGTTGCCAGCCATTTGAATTAATGGGAGCTTTGACTATGAAGATGAGATAACGGGAGGGAGACAGAAAGAAAAGAGAGATAGAGGGGATAAGTTGACGCTGATCGATTATGGCATGCGCCTTGGGAGCTCAAGTTGAGGTTACCATGGTCAATATTCCGTGCTTTAATTGTTTTTTTTTTTTTTTTTTTTCCTTTTTCCGTTTTATTATTATTTTTGTTTGATATAAAGCAAGAAACAGACTTACCCCAACCCAAAACTCAAGCATCACAAAGCCTGTGGCGTATTTATTTTTAGTTATTTATTTGCCTGGCTCTTTTGCTTCCCTTATTAGACCTTGATATCAGGCGCTTATCTGATATCAATCTCACCTTTCAATCGCCAATCTACATTCCACTTATACCCTATCGTCTCTTGGAAGATCACGACTCTAACACTGACAGATCTTCCCACGCCTCGCTTCCTCGACCCCATTTTCACAACTGCCCGCGACGAGCTTGCTGCCAAGCCGCCGCAAAACCCCGACACCACGGCGTCCCTTACCCACCCGCCCGGCTCTCGCAGCCGCAGCGCCTCCTCGGCCACCTCCTCTTCTGAGTCCTCCAGCGACCACGACACCTCCACCGCCCGCGCCAACAACCACGTACGCCCCTCTTCGCAATCGGGATCCCTCTTTGGCTCTGGCGACGATTCGCTTGACGCGACCAAGTCGGATATTGCTGAGGAGGCCGACGTCGATAGTGACGATAGTGATAACGGGATTGGTGGAGACCTTGGTGCGTCGGGGATTTCGTCGCCACAGCTGACGTATTTGGCGGATGATCCGTGGGGCGAGCCGGATGTTCACAAGGGACACGCGCATCTTGAGGGGATCATGAGTGGCTCCGGCGTTATAGAAAACACTACCCCGTCGAGTGTTTCGGCTCCGACCAATGTAGCCCCCGAGCAACCAGCGCCTATTACTTCGCTTGCGCATCCTTCGCAAAACCCCATCATTGCAGCGGCGCCACCTTATCAACCAACATCCCCGCGGTCCACCAATGGGATCCGCCACGGGTCAATTGGCCTCCCGGCGACTACTGCCGCGCCTTGGTCCTACTACGATAACCATGGCTTTGGTGAACCCGTCAACCCGTTCGGCGCCCCTTCGTCCTACCGCCCACCACCCACCGATATTCCTCGCGCCCCCAGCAAGACCAAGATGCCCGAAGAGACGGTGCAGGTCACGCTCCTCCCTGAGAAGGAAGGCATGTTCTTGTTCCAACACCACAATTACGAAGTATCGTCGACGCGGCGCGGCAGTAAAGTCATCAGGCGGTACAGTGATTTTGTATGGTTGCTTGGCTGTCTCCACCAGCGCTATCCGTTCCGCGCGCTGCCTATGTTGCCGCCGAAGCGGGTTGCGTTGAACGGGAATCATCTATCCAACGATGGGGCGTTCATTGAGAAGAGAAGGAGAGGCCTTGCTCGGTTCCTGAATGCCGTAGTGGCACACCCAGTATTTGCGGCGGAACAGTTGGTCATTATGTTCTTGACAGTGCCGACGGAACTGGGCGTGTGGCGCAAACAGGCGACTATTAGTGTGCAGGATGAGTTTGCTGGGCGTGAATTAACGCCTGGACTTGAAGAATCAGTGCCTGCCGGTCCCCTGGAGGACCTATTTTCCAAGACGAGAGCGGGCATTAGAAGGTCGGCAGACATGTATATCAACATTTGCACCATCATGGACCGGCTCGTCAAACGCACTGAGGGCGTTGCGGCAGACCATGCGCGTCTGGCTCTTTCACTGATTTCACTGACGGAATCGAACAATGACGTGTATGCCACGGACCCCTCGGAGGTCCCGGCGTTGAATACTGGACTACAGAATATGAGCCGGCATCTACGGACGGCACAGAGCCTCTTGGAAGATGAAAGCCGGGCTTGGGATGCGGGTGTGTTGGAGGATTTGAAGAGACAAAGGGATGGCCTGGTGGCATTACGGTCAATGTTTGATAGGCGGGACGCCTTGGATAGGGATAACATTGCGGCGTTGGAAAAGCGGATCTTGTCAAATGAGGGGAAGATCACGGCGATGCGGGCGAAGCCGGCGGGGACAATTAAGCCGGGTGAGATTGAAAAGTTGTGCGAGTCCGTATCAGGCGACAAGGCGGAGATTATCCGGCAGAGGAACCGGAGGGTGTTTGTGAGGGAGTGTTTGAGGGATGAGTTGGGGTATGCTATGGGGAGTGTTGGGGGAGTGAGCAGATGGTGTCAGGAGTGGGGACAGGAGAGGGTGAAGTATGCGGAGGTGATGGCGGACAACTGGAGAGGATTAATTGATGGGTTGGAGGGGATGCCGGTATGAGTGTGGGTTAATGCCGGAGGAGGTTGTTTCTTTACCACTTGTTTTTTTTCTCTTTGATTTTTTGTTATGCTTGTTTGTTTCCCTCTTTTCAGTCTCCTCATATTAAAATACCTGATTTCATCATTTCATTATCGTGATATTCATTCATTCATGCCTTGTTACGCCTGATCCTATTCTATTATATTTATACAATCCCAAATCCACCCAAAGCCAGCCCAAGTCTATCCAAAAAAAAAAAAAAAAGCAAATAAGCCAACCCAATACCAAAGCCTAAACGAATCCTAAACGCCAATGTGAAGCCCAAAATGTCTATATCCTCCCTCAAAACATATGATGTCCTTCTTCATCTTCTTCATCTTCGTACACTCCACCCATCCCCGCATGTGGAAACGCCAAATCATCACCATCGCCATCATCACCACCATTGATATCCCTCATTTCCCTCTGCGCCTCCATCACCGCCAGATCTGCATCGCCCACTCTTGGCACTATCAAGTGCGGATGATAGAAACCCCTCAATTGTCCCATATCCCCCGACACTAAATCAATCGGCCTCTCTGGCCCGTTCGGTCCTATTGTATCCACTGAGGGACTTGATGTCCGCCACGAGGCAAACGGGGGAATCTGGATATCTGGTCGCCCTTGTTCATTAAACGGCAGGATGAATGGGGTCCTAGGAGGCTCATGGGGTCCCCGGGCGCCCATTTGGCTTTGGGAGGCCCGTGAAAGGGTGAATGGCGGGACTCGATATCGCGGAGACTGAGCCAACCGGATCTCGGGACTATTGACATAACTTGCCTGGACCCTCGGGGCCACTGTTGGCCCCGTTGACCCACTCAATATTCCTCTTTCCCTCCCTTGCGGCGTCACTGTCCCAACTCTTGTCATTGTCTCCATTTCCCCGTCGTCAGCTAGCCAATCTGGCACCTCCGCTAACCCGACAGTTTCCAATTCCCCCGCTAATCCGCCCATTGACCTGTCGCGTGTCCGCTGCCACTGTTTAAACAAGACCATCTCCCGTCGTCTCACGCCATGCTGCCACAAATACCAAAGGCACATTGCTCGCCATTTCTGCCCAGAGGCAACCGATTCACCACCTATAGTGATGTCCCGGTGGACCCCAGGAGATCCCGGGATCCCAGGGACCTTTCCGGCATCGGAGTAACGTGGTGGGTGGGTCAAGAGTGGTGAGCCTGGGGGTGCGGGGAGTATTAGGGCGGAAAGGGAATTTGATGGGGCGAGGTTGCTGGTTGCAGGTGGGGGCCGGGGGACTGCTAGGAATGGGGAGACGCGGGGACGTTTAGGGGACGTTTGGGGGGGCGGAAGGTCTAGGTTGTCGGCGGTTCGTTTGCGTGAGTGACGGTGGGGTGATTGGGTGGCGTGGTTATTCTGGGGTGGTAGGGTTGATGGTCCGGGTTGAACTTTGTGTGGTGTGGGTGGTGTTCGGTTCTTGTTATGGATGGCATGTTGTTTGTATTTTCCTTTTTCTGTGATAGTTGACTTGGCGTTTTCTATGTCTTGTGTTGCTAGTTCCAAGGACATCCTGTCTCCGGTCTCCGGACGCCCGGGTAATAGCTTAGCCTCATCGGGACCCCGGGACCCCGTTAATGGCGCTGGAGACCGTGACGCGTCTCGTGGTGTCGATGGCGATGATGATGGAGATGGAGACCGGGAAGGCCGATGTGCTATATCCAGGGATTGTAAGGAATGTGGTGGGGATATTGGAGGGTGTGTAAGCGTGATAGGCATTTGGTGGGATTGAGAAAAGTGGTGCCAGCGATGACTATGATGATACTGATGCTGACAGTGACACTAACGAAAGAACTGGAGAGTTTTCCAGGAGAAAAAAAAAAGAATGAAAAAAAGAATAATAAAGGGAAGAACGAAAACAAGGCAATAACTAAATTCAATAAAGCCCCCAAAAAAAAGATGTGTGTGAGAATTTGAAATCATCAAAAAAGGAAAGACCTCTCTTATCCTCTTATCTGCATAACACCAGCTTCCCAGAATGGCAGTTACGATCGTCAACCTTGGCTTTGAGTAGTATCTATCGCAGATCGGCAAAATGGATTCATTTGCTAGCACAGAGTGTAGTTTTCTTCTGCTTGGGGGTTGGCTGCGGGGACTTATAAGTGTGGGTGTGGGCTGGCAAGTATTTGGAGAAGTGGTAAGTGATCACGAGGGCTTAGGTAATGAAGTGCGAGATGAGAGAAAAAGAGCGAGAGCGAGAGTGCGAGCGAGAGAGTATGGGAAGACTTTGCTAGAGTTGGAATAGAAAAAGGTAAGTGATATTGTCATATAACGAAATAGCCAAGATAACTCTCCAATAATGCAGATGTATAGGTCCCGAGAAAAGAAATAAAACAACAAACAACGACAGAATAAAGAAGCCACACATATAAACGAGCCCACAGCAAAGGCACCTAATTCTCAACCCACCCGCCCTCCTCCAACATCCCATCCCCAATCTCTTTCACATTATCTCTCCCTTGCCTTCCTCTTCTTTTTCTTCTCTCCATCCGCCCACCGAGCCCAGTCCAGCCCAGACCACCTTCCACCTTCCTCCGTCCCCACCCAACCAACTCCCTATTGCGCCGCCGCGTCGGGTCAACGGCCGTGTCCAGGTTTACAGGTTTCCAGATTTCCAGGTTTAGTCCGCCATATACGACATTTCCTATAGCTTACAGTGCATTAGCTGTGGCTAGACAGACCAGACAAGATCCGAGCGAACAACAATCGCAAGCGCACAACAATAAAACGTCAAACCACAGCTTTCTGGCTACGAGATTCAGGGAAGCAGGATGCGGCAGATGGGGGTGCGCGGGCTCATGTAAGACGAATGGCGGCAGGGGTTTGGGGTGTAGCTTGTTGGAGATGGTGGGTTGGACAAAAGCAGGAAGAAACTTGGGGATTGGAGACGGGGGCGTTGGAGAATGGGAACGAGGTTTACCTTGGGGGTTGGAGATCATGGTCTTCCAGCTAACGCGTGCAGAAGTTTCACGGTGGCAGGATGACAGCGCTACATTGATTATCCAATCGATTTATTGGAATCCGGAAACAAAGACAGCCAAAAAGGGAAAATAATCGTACGAAGAAGAAAATTCTCCTATTTTCATTTCACCATAATTAGCCCTAGCCTTTACCTTCGCCCTCGCCATCGCCCTCACCCTCGTCCTCGCCTACGCCGCCGCCGCCAAGACCCAAATTCCACTTCCCTGTCGTCCTTCAACTCGCTATGGCCCAAGCATTCGGGCCCCAAATATACTATCAGCCAGTTAATCACTTATAAACGACAAACAACTCCATCCAGCCCATCCACTGCCACTTGGCGATCTTGGAGCAATGGCCAGGGCATAGCGAGGACGCTTGGGCGGTATGTGCTTTGACGAGCAGAGACGGCTTTAATAGGGCCGTCTGTGACTTTGGCCTGAGATGTATCCACTGAGGCCAGAAGTTCCGGTGATTTATGATGTGAGAGAAGGGAACAAGAGACAAGAGGCACAATAACACATTTACACATACTGACACACAGACATCCAAGGCCTTGGAACTTGCACTTTCACTTGCACAATCATGCACACGATTTGCGGCCCTGTCACGCTCACGCCTTGATCTGCCCTGTTTCTGCCCTGTTTCTGCCCCGTTCTGCCCCGTTCTGCCCCGTTCTGTTCTATTTCCCAGCTTCTCGCCTACCATTCTGGATCCCGAAAATCTTGGTGGCCGGGCTGTCTGACAGCGCCGGAACTAACATGACGCCAAAAGGAGATTGAGCCTGACTCTTATGATGCGGAGACTTGGACGTTAGCTTTGACGTTGAGCAAGGGATTGCGACAAGTGGAGAGGTTTTACAATGGCGGATATACAGAAGAAAGGGATCGATAAAGGGTGGCCTCTTTTTTTTTTTTTTTTTTTTT
>LXGU01000061.1:116318-132711 GCA_001640685.1 Catunica adiposa
TTTTTTTTTTTTTTTTTTTTGAGAAAAGGAGTGTCTTATTGGTCTATCTAGTAAACAAAGTGCAATTTTTGTTAGCTGGCCCAATATATGGAGTGCTTGTAATATCAGTCGAGGTTTTGGAGATGGTTTGTCATGAACATGATCTGATAGGCTTCTCCAAATTCTACAGCCTCATCAACGGCCATCTCCACACACACACATACGCATATTAGAAGCAGATCTATAGTTAAACAACCAACAGATCATAAGCATGTATGCTATATACTATAGCCGCTACTCTTTCTCGAAACAACACCCAGGATCCCCGTCGTCCACCGAGTCTGTCACGCCAAGACCCCAAAAAGAATGTCGCATCCAAAGATCCAAGCACCAAACTACCGACGGTTGGCTTGCATTCCCATCCCACAACTATGCATTACCAAAACCCCACTGAACCCTACTCAGAGTGAAGAGCTAGCAGTTTCTTTGTCCGGTCATTCGCAATATCACACATTGCCTATATCCGGTTAGCAACTAATCTCTCGCACCGGCCACGCTCCACATAAACGACCACAAACTCCACTTACCTGAATCGCTGTCTCCTCCTCACCCTCCAAATTTCCATTCGCTATCCTCCTCTCCATGTCCTCCATAATCTCTGGCCTTCCCCGCCCATTCACAAAAACCACATACCGTAATCCCGGAAACCTCGCCTCATAATCCCTATTCAATTCCATCAACCGCCGTCCCGTCTCCTCACTCCCCTTCTGCAACCGCGCCTGCTCCGCCGCACTCTGCTCCGAATCGACCCGTGGCGCTCCCAACCGAGGATGCGCTCCGAGGATTGAGTGCAGGAGCGGCCGGTTGGTCGCCTGGAGGGCCCGGAATGCGGGGCCCGCGAGCGTGATGAATTCAGCGTAATTGGTGGCCGTGGTGGTGGGAAGGAGGGGCGTGAGGATGCCGTGGATAGCGGGGCAGGGTTCGAAGAGGAGGTCGAGGGCGGCGGTTTGCTCTGGGAGGGGCAGGGAAGGGAGGCTTTCAAATGGTGGAAGACGAGGCATTGCGAAGAGTAGTGGATTAATGGGTTGTGACAAATAGTCAAAATTATGGGAATAGAAGTAATAAAAGCACAGTGATTTATGCCGAAGAAGGAACCGTATATTGGATGGATTCGATGGTGTTGACTGGTTGGTGGCGGCTTGTTGTCTCTTTATGCCATTTACGCTTTATGCTTTATGCAGGTACTTTGAGATAGATCGGTAACCTCCGATAGCCCTCACAGACCTGGCATCTTGTGGAATATCACCAAAATAGTACAAAAGTTAAGAGTAATAGAAAATATAGACTAACTATACGTTGAATATCCGCATTATGAATCACCGTTCGACCTCCGTGTAGGTTCTTACAGCACAAACTACCCTTATCGTATCCTCCGGAACTCGCCGGCTATTGGCTTACACCAGAAAGGGTTAATACTAATACCAAACCCTTATATTTTATCTATACACGTGATCTCAGCCTCGTCCATCTTTTTTCCAGCCTCTTGCATAGCATCGCGACCGCACGCGCCTAAGTTGCGAATTTTTGTGCAAATTGGCTGTCAAACCTACCAGATACCCCATCCCGTCACGCCAAAAATCTCTATAGACCTACATATTTGTTTTTCTTCCTTGAATCTTTCTTATTACTTGTTTGAATTTGCCAAAATAACCACCAATTGATCTGTCGCTACCTTTTGTAAACCCGCAACCATGCTTTGCGCAAGTAAGTTCCCCGCCATCACCATACCGTCGCCGTACCCTACAGTACAGCTCTTGCTAACAAAAGTTCTTCCCCTCACCTTAGTCTCTGGCGAAGCTCCCCAAGAGCCCGTCGTCTCCACCAAAACTGGCCTTGTCTATGAAAAACGCCTAATCGAAAAACACCTCCAAACCAACTCTACCGAACCCAACCACACCCACGATCTCTCCACTTCCGACCTTCTTCCCCTCAAAGTATCTTCAACCGTCCGTCCGCGCCCCCCGACGCTCACGTCGATTCCCGCTCTCCTGGCCACCTTCCAGAACGAATGGGATGCGCTTGCGCTTGACAATTACAATCTGGCTACACAGCTGGAGAAGACCAGAGAAGAGCTGGCGACGGCCCTGTATCAGCATGATGCGGCGGTGCGGGTGATTGCGAGGTTGACCAAGGAGCGGGATGAAGCAAGAGAGGCTTTGGGATCGATCACAGTTTCTGGAGGGGCCGGGGAAGATAGAATGGCGGTGGATAGTGTTGCAGAGTTGCCGGAGGCGCTGCAAGAGAAGGTTGAGGCGACGCAAGCCCAGTATGTTTATCTTTTGGACCTCACGGGCCACTGGCCCAATTATGGGATATCATTGGGATGTAATGGCTAACAATACTCACTACACAGGCTTTCAAAGACCCGCAAGAAGCGCCCTGTCCCCGAAGACTGGGCCACCCCCGACGCTATTTCATCTTACACTGCCAAAACCACCACTGACGTTTCTGTCCCTTCCCCATCTACCCTCTCTCTCTCCTCTGGCTACGCAGCTATTGCTGGCCTTACTGGCGACGCCTCCATCTACTCTGTTGCTACCGACAAGGTTGAGCGCCAACTTGCTGTTGGCGAACCCGTTGTGTCTAGCGTCTGGACGGGCTCTAAGTTGATTTTCGGAACGGCCAAGGGCACTGTGAAGATTTACGATGGTGGGGTTGAGACAGCGAGCTTGAGGGAGCACGTGGGTGCCGTTACCGGGCTTGCGGTGCATCCTTCGGGTGAGATTATTGCGTCGGTGGGAGCAGATAAGGCGGTTGTTATCTATGATCTTGTATCGGGCAAGGCCGTCACCCGGACATCAGCGACGTCTGGTAAGTTGATTTCTATATTCTTTGTTCACGTGTTGTTATTTTTGTACTAACTCCAACCCACTAGGCCTCAATGTTTGTGCTTTCCACCCTGATGGCCACCTCCTGGCCGCTGGTACGTCGTCAGGCGACATTGTCTTTTACCAAACTACCGATCTCACTGAAGCCGCTAGCTTCCCTCTCGGCGCCCCTCTTTCCGCCATCTCTTTCTCCGAGAACGGCTTCTGGTTCGCCGCGACCGCTACCAACTCCTCCACCATGACCATCTTTGACATCCGCAAACAAGACGCGGCTGCCCGCGTCAAGGAAATCGACACTGGATCTGCTATTTCGGCGATCTCGTGGGATTATAGCGCGCAGTTTTTGGCGGCGGTGGGTACTGGTGGGACAACGGTTATGCAGTATGCCAAGTCGGAGAAGAAGTGGAGAGAATTGGCAAAGGTTGGCGTTCCCGGTGTCGCTGTGCAGTGGGGAGAGCGCGCTAGTGAATTAGTCGTCGTGGGGAGAGAGGGGACTGTCTCGGTTCTTACTGCTTAGGATGCAGCGATAACGAAACAGGACCTGCCTCAAACTGGCGATGCAGACGAAGGCGAGAAAATGGAGGGGATTGAAGAGCAGCAGGAGACGGCCAAAGAGAATGAACCGGGACCCGAGCCCGAGCCCGAGGCCAAGGTGACCAGAGGGAAGGGAAAGAAAGCTGTGGCTGTGGCTGCGGCTGCGTCCACTGATAAAGATGAAGAGGCGGCTGTGGAGGAGCCGCCGAAGAGACGCAGTGGGCGCGCCAAGAAGTGAAAGTAGTAAGGCTTAGCACGACGGACTGTATTAGCATTCATTCATCGGAAATGACATTTGATAGGTTGGGATGGGATTGTTTATTGGTAGTTTGT
This sequence comes from Catunica adiposa, assembly GCA_001640685.1. Lineage (NCBI taxonomy): Eukaryota > Fungi > Ascomycota > Sordariomycetes > Microascales > Ceratocystidaceae > Catunica > Catunica adiposa. The sequence continues at coordinate 120,053 of LXGU01000061.1, forward strand.
TTTATTTTTTTCCCTGGTAATTGTTTGGGATTTGTAAGAAAGATGATTCTCTACAGTTCTAATGAGCTCTGTGCAGTGTCTATGTAATGGAAATGCAGTTGATAGTTGGATAGACTGGAGTTTTAGCATGTGATTACACAACCCCAGAAACCCTAATTCAACGACATCCTAGTGCGATAGAGCAGGAGCGGTCGCATGCGACGGGCGAGAATGGCGAACTTGACTTTGTTCTTTCCTGAAATAGTATTGAGTTTTGGCATTCATTTACTGGCAGGTGCCTCCATCCTCAATCTCACATAATATTCGTTACCAGCTGAGAATATTCTAGCCAACGGAAAATTCTTTCTTTCTCTTGTTTTTTTTTCTTCTTCATTTAGCCTTTATCTTTGTTTGTGTTGGATTTATAGTTGGATTTTATTTGGGGAAATGGACTGATTGGTTGGTTGATCGATCGATTGATTACAGATCACTTGCCATTGCGATCAAATTGTCCTTGACCTCGACCGTACATACATACAATAGTTGTCATCGCCAACCACCGCGACAATCTCTATACACACTATTCATACAATCACTCACCAAACAACCACGCCACACTGCATAGTATCACTATACTACACTCCCGGTTCCCGCCCCCCCACTATGGATTCCCCCTCAACCACTTCCTCCTTCCGCCCCTCCTCCAGCCAATCCTCCGAAGAACCCACTTCCCTCTTCATGCCCCCTGGCAGTGCCTCACCTCCAACTCCCCGCGCCGCCGTCTCCCAACCTATCGTCCTATCCAGTTCCCCCGATGTCCCCCGCCCTGCAGAAGTTATCGATCTCACCGCCGAGCCCGACAGTCCGCCGCGGTCCCTTCGGATTTTCCAGCAGACGATGGACCTCCTTGCGCTCAACAGGTCTAGGTTGGAGGCGCAGTTAGAAAGGGAGAGCTCGGGCTTGAGCACGAGAACGGCGTATAGGGAGGATTTGGGGTTTGATATGAGGCCGAGGGAGGGTTCGGCGAGGAGGAGACGGAGAAGTCGCGAGAGGGAAAGACAAAGTGAGGTTGGCCACGCAATTGATTTAACCGGGGGCGATGACGGGATAGAAATGGGGAGAGATGTTGAGTTTATTGAGGAGAGGACAGCGCGGAATAGTGGAAATGAGCGATCCTCGTTGCTCCCATTCCCGACAATAAACATGAGGAACGCAGGACCGTCATTAATTGGTAGATTCAGCAACACAATCTCCAACTTGACCGGCCACTTCTACCAGCCAACCGGTTTCCCAAACAGTTACCCCACGGCCCATCCCCATCTAGGCTACAACCCCTTCGCTCCTCCGGCCCGCCCAACAGCCTTCCCCGTTCCCCCTCTCGACTACTCTGCCCCTACGCCTATCCCAGACTACGAACCTCCGCGCGAAACCGTCAGCAAATACGCCCCAGAGCCTGGTATCGCACTCTCTCTTGACCCCAGCTTGACCCTCCTATGCCTTGGGTGTGATCGGGAACTCACCTACGATCCAAGCGAACACCTTCAGCCTACTGGCCGGTCTAAACGAGACCAGGAGGAGCATGCGTTTTTTGCTGTGAAGGAATGTGGCCATGTGTATTGCTGGCGGTGTTATAAGAATAGGGCGAAGAAGAGGGCGCCGTTGGGGGGAAAGAAAGAGGAGGATGGGTGTTACTTTGAGCCAGTGAATGGGAAGAATGTTTGTATGGGGAAGGGGTGCGAGGCCCCAGTTTGGAGTAAGGGGGCTTGGGTTGGGTTGTGGATGTAGAGGGTGGGGAAAAGCGGATGCAGATGGAGAGATGGTGATGATTTATGAAATCATGCATATCTTGTTTACTTTGGTTTTGGTTGCTTTTGGATATTGGAATATGCATATGGTTGGAATTGGGTATTAGGACTCGGGAATTTATGGCATCGTCTGTTTGTTTTGTAATATTTAGTATTTCTTTCTTGTTCTTTTGTTTCTGCTTTCTTCACACAATATTTATATCGATTTCTTCGTCTCAGAATCCATTCATTAAATATACTTTGATCATCACTAACAATCCAATATCAGCACCCACCACGTGACACTCGAGTCCCGTCCTGTTTCCCAGAAACTCGGCATGTCCTCCCTCTGTCTGTTTTCTTCCTCTCCACCTACCCTTCCCCTTCCTCTGCTCAAACCACTAAACAATCATACCCTCCACCGCCTTCTCCATAAACGGCATCAAGACCTCCCTTTCCTCCTCAACCTCCTCCTCCTCCCCCAACCCCGGCACCGGGAACGACAAAATAGCCGCCACCCCACCAAGCAAATACAACGCATCTCCCGCCTCCCCACTAGCCGGCATGAAAACAACCTCCGCCCCAGCATTCCGCATCCCCTCAACTAACTCGGCAACCTCCCGGCGCTTATCCCCATTACGCTCCCAGAAGAAATTAGTCCCAACAAGGACTTTGGAACCCCCAGTGATCGCGCCGGCCTCGAAGGCTTTGCGGACCAACGGGAGAGAATAGACGGCGCGCGGGTCGTCGGCAAGGATCCGTTGGCGGAAGGAAGATAGGAGGCGTTCGTGGGCGCCGAGAATATTGTTGCTGATTGCGCCGTTGCGGAGGGCTTCGTTGAGCCCATGGAGATGTCCAGTCGATGAATGCGCCGTGATCATTGCTTTCGCCGCAACGTCGAGACCCGGGTATCTATCGGGGTGGTCCACGGCAAACTTTGCACAAAACGCCTTGAAATCTTGCGCAGTGAACCCCGGAGATGCCACCAAGATGGCCGATTGCGTAATATTCGGATACACGGCATTCATAACTGCGATAATCTCCGAGAAAAACGCATCCGTCACACGCGCGCCCTTCTTCTTCGCAGCGACAACGGCCGCGGCTCGCTTGCCTCGATGCTTAGCGACGACCCTCGCTTTCACAATGACTCTCACTGGCGTGACAATCGTCAAGTGCGCAACGTCTTCCTGCATGACCACCGCCCTCAAATTCCCTACGCGCTCCCCCGCAATCGCATCTTCCAGCAATTCCAAATCCAACTTGTCAAACGGCTCTTCTTTCCAAATGCGCAAGGGGGCATTCTGTTGGATGGCGAATGTGTGGTATGTGCCGATGGATAGGTAGTTGTTTTCGGCGGCAACGCGGGCTTTGATGCGGAGGGTGGAGTCGGCGGGGGCATAGGAGACGAGTTCGACGCGGGCTGTTAGCCAGAGGGTGATGCGTTGGGAAGGGGAGGTTTCTGTGAGTTGGTGGTTGCGGGTTGTAGTGGCGGATATTAGGTCGCCGGGGCGGATGATGGCCGATATGGTGTACTAGAGGGGCGGGGGTGGTTATTAGCGGGGGAGAATGGGGATGGTGTGAGTTGAGAATAAGTAACTTACGATGTCATCGTCGTCTTCGGGGATGATGGTGATTTCCCAGCCGTCATTGACGGGTGTGGGGTTGAGTTGGTGGACAACTTTTGAATTGGCGGCTTTGATCTTTTTGCCAACCTTGGTGGAGTTTGTGACTTTCATGATGATCGATATATAACAATAAATAGATGATGATTATCTCAATTACAAATATATAGCGCCTGTATATTTTTTTGTATTTTTTGAAAAGACACAGTATCATAGATATATAATTCAAAAGTCACATAAAGCAGCTAGGTAGCTTCTATCCCGTGAATCCACCATTAAATTGATGACAAAATTAATGTGGGGAAATCGGGACATCAGATGAGGTCATAATGGCTAAGGAGGGTTCGTTGATTGGCCAGGGATGCTTAGGTAATTGTTTGTGAAACGTGAGGCGAGAGTTTTGTTAATGGGCTCAAGAAGCTCACAGCCAACAACAAAGCAATCCGATATGGTCTAGGGGCTAGGATATCTCGCTCTCACCTTCAATTGAAGTTGATCCGAGAAGGCCGGGGTTCGATTCCCCGTATCGGAGATATCACATATCTTTTTACCACTCCACCCCGAGAATCCAAACAATGCTTTACTTGCGATTCTTTTTGTGAATTGGAGACATTATTTTCTTCAGATTACTGCCCAAAAACCTTACTGCTTGCTCTACCTAATCTTCGACATCACCATCTTTGTGCCTAACTAACCCCATTTATATCATCACGGATCCCGGAGAGAAGCCGAACTTTTCGAAAGTACATCAGAAGGCGGAGCAACTCCGGCAACTGATGTTCCATCAAAAGTTCGGCTTCTCACAAGGATCCATAAGATATAAATGGCCCCTATAATAAAATCCCCAATAACCCATAAACACAAAATTTGTAAAATGCCGTAAATGGTGTCTGTCCGGTGGAACACAATAGGGTACAGCGAAGGACTGTTGGGAACCTGCATAGCCGATGTTCGCTACATGAATTGCGCGTTGATTGCCATCGAGTCAACCAAGACACTCAATAGCCAAGACTGCGTCCTCCCCAAATCCCATCGCGATTAATGCAAAACAGCGACCCCGTAATCAAAAGAACAAAACCAAAACCCCCTCCCCCAAAAAATAAAATAAAAATTCATAGAAATAAAAACCAAACTATGTCCCAAACTATCCCAAACAAGAAGCAAAAAAAAGCAAAAACAGAATTCCCACCCAAAAACCCATTACAACAACCTCGCCAAAATACCCCTTCCCCAAAAAGGCGGTCAACCAATTCTGCCAACCCCACATACCCATACCCATACCCATACGCTCCTTAGGGTTTCCTAATTCCCCCCGCTAAGGCTGGAACCCCACCAACTAACAAGGCTGCCGTTCCCTTCTAGCTAGCTCATCGTGACAGTTTGACAGGTGACCCGGGATCCGACGACAACACCCCAAAATTCATTGATAACTGGATACCAAGGTACGTGGGGAATGCCGGTATATCCTGGTGATATATTGTTGGGTTAGAAGACGGGAAAAATCGAATACTAACGGAGAATCCAGATGGCTGACGACGCCGCTACCCATGTTTCCGAACCGTTGGACTTGGTCCGGTTGCTATTAGACGAAGTTGTGTTTGTTAAGCTTCGTGGGGACCGTGAACTCAAAGGGAAACTCTGCGTTAGTATATTTCTACCAGCGGGCCTATTATTGTCGGACCTGTTGTCGCCACGGCTGAACTATTTAGCTAACATTCCACTAGGGCTACGATTCCCATTGCAACCTTGTTCTCTCCGAGGTCGAGGAGACCGTTTACGTCATGGAAGAAGAAGACGATGAAGACACACTAAAGGTACGTACTCCGTCTCTAGTCTCCCGTCATCCTCCCTGTCACCGGATATCCCCCACAGTATCTAACAGCCAACCCATAGACGATGAGCCGCAAAGCCGAGATGTTGTTTGTTCGTGGTATGTATCCCCCGAAATCCAATGACCCCCGAGAACCACGTACTAACAACCACATAGGTGACAGCGTGGTATTGATATCGCCCCATTTGCCTAATTGATTTTCCAACTAGTTCTCTAGTTGTTGTAGGGAGAGATACCCATGGCATTTATGATTTTCTGTTGACTTTTTCTTTTTTCTTTTTTTCTTTTTCCGGCTTTTCCCCTGGATACCATTCAATAGAATAAGATTTATCGGACTGGGTGCTTTTGCATGATTGGATTCTCTGTATTTATAAATTCCAATCCTTGAGGTTTGATGCTGAAGCATATATGCCGATCATTTTAGTATGTGTGATCACTTGAGATCAGTCGGAACATGCAAACCCTAACCATGAATTCGTGTAACAGTTCGCCCCACTCCTGACGACATGAATGTAGAAATGTCCACCACAGCAATAGATTCAGTGTCGAATCAACCCTGCGCTAAACCCGACGTAACTTAATACTACTACTAACAATAGCTTCAGCAGATATACAGGGACCTCCGGAATGGATGATTTTAAATAGAAAATAGAAGCAAATCTTGAAATTGGTAATTATATAGAATAAAATATAATACTTAAAGGAAAGGAAAATAATCGAAGCTGCAAACATCAACAAGCTGACAAAACCATGGAGATATAGACGTCCAATTCCCAGAGGCCACTTCATGCTTAGACCTCAAACTCTTGTTATTTGGGACACCATCAGGATAGTATGAATCTGAACAAAATTTACTCACGATGCGGGCTTTTTACTCATGGACATTGACAGAGGGACCCACATCTACAAACTCCAAGATCTGACAAAAAATAAAATGATTACCTGGGAATTGGTCATTGGGCACAGTGAGGATAGAGTTCATGGTTCCAACTAATCAGCCAGGCAGCACATTATCAAACCGAGTTTCGGAGTCCCCGCATTTGGTCGTCTCTTTCCGGGGGTCTATCCGATCGGTGAGCAAAGTCGTGGTGTGTATGGAAACCATTCTTCATCAGATCACTATCTGGAGAAGATTCTGCTGGAACAGAGAGTGGAATGGGCGAGATCCTGTGAAACTTTAAAGTAATGTTCTGAGTTATATAACAACTTCCAAAGACTCGACAGCCAGGAATTATACAACCACTTTTTGTTGATGGTTCTTATCATGCGCATCGAAGGCCACACAGATGAACAAATGCTCATGGAAATTCATGATGGAACTCTGAATCTGCGAAAGATTTCGTGAGAGGCTGAGTATTGACTCTCTATCATGGTTCTACTTGAAACCCTCGTTGAACTTGAAGTAAAAAGCACCTACATCACTTTTATGGAGGTACTGCATCAAAGGTTTTTCGTCTTGAAATTCCAAAAAATCTCTTGTCAATGTCCAAATTAAACGATATGGCTATTAAAGAAGGCAATTTTGATGTCTGGAGATGACTCATTTATTCTCAGGGTCCAACCACACGAGCAGAGGTCTTGACGAAGTAGCCCTGTACTTGTGCGCAATTTCTTAATATAGTTCTCGTACGAAAGAGCCACTTTAGAGCCCCAAAAGAATGCGAGGCCAGAAAAGTAGAACCAAGGAAACTACTGTCTCTTCTAGAACTTGTGATCTTCATCATGATTTCTTCCATTACCGGGATCTTACATAACGGGGCAGGCGGTGGAAGGGGTTTAAAGACTGGCAGGGTGACTGTAGTTTCATTGCTGGAGTTAGAGCCAGGTGATACGCCGGTTCTGCAATAATTTCAATGTTCAACCCAGCGCTAAATAAACAATAATTAGGTGTTAGAACCTACAAACTCCAGACCAGACAGAGAGGCTTACTTTTTATATAAGTGTTGGATCTCGTCAACCATGATGGCGCAGTCAGACCTTGTGAGTTTTGGCGAACGCCCAAGCCTTAACAATAATATTACCTGGTAGGACGCGGCATCTTTCGAAGCAGGACTAGCTGTGGCATGAAGAATATATTCTAGATTGAAGCCATGGCCCATAGCAATTTTTGCAGAGGCACACTCAAGATCCGGCTGGTTGACCGGGTGCAACTGAACTTCTTCATGTGCCATCAAGCGATAACGACGGGCTGGCTCGATCTCACCGAAAACATGACGAAGGCCAGTTGTGGCAGCAAACCAAGAGCCCAGGTAAGAGCGTGAGAGGGTCGATATAGGTAACTCTGACTTTGCGGACGGGGCTGTCTCATCTGAAGGGCTAGTATCTTTGACACAGACTACAACCAGAGACTGGGAGTGACAGAATTTGCTGTCGGGTAGTAGAGTCGAGTTAGTTACATGGCGTAGACGTTAATTTTTAATAGGTATCCATAACAGAACCAACTTTTTTAACCGTTTGTATGCTTTCTCCAGAAACTCGCCGGCACTCGATTCATCAGCACCCGGAAGGAGATGTATTAGTACCCGTAGGCGAAACTCAAGCGGATGATCGCTGTACAAGAAGTCTAGCCAAAGTCTTCTGAAAGGAACGCTGTGTTCATCAGCCAAACTTGCCAGATTGAAAGTAGCAACATTACAATCAATTGCAACCTTCAATGGATGGCCGTTATCGAATGTTGGGATCATTAGTTGTTGACAAAGTTGAGTTGGGTGGCCCTTGGATCCCCTAGCACCCAGATACCATGCAGGCAACGGATCTAGCAAGGGCAGGGTCTCGAGACCTGGCTTGCTGCAAATGACTTGCAGCTCGAGAAACCTTGGCGTGATTCCTGGGCATTGGGCGAACTCGGGATACAGATATCCATCATTCAAGCGTTCAGACTTGTGGGCGAGACGCATCTCTTTAGTCTTAAGGCCTTCTGCGCGGACTTTTTCAATATGTTCTCGGGTCCAGTACGCACATCTGGCTGCCTGCTTTCTAGCATGACCAGTAGTGGACGGCCATGCCGGCGTTTCTGAATTGGTACCGGGTATAGGCAGAGGCATTTCAGGGCCTGTCAACGTGGGTCTGGGACTGGTAGTTGATAATGATTAAGGAAAAGAAAGAGGTGAGCGAGATGGCCTAGGCAGAGTTTAGGTGAGAATGGAAGATGAAATATCAGAAACGAAGCGTTGAGGGATGACTGTCAAACAATGGTGTACATTATTTAGAGGGTGCTATTGATGGATGTGAACTGAATTGTAAGATGAACTCGACTGCAATATATGTGACTAAAGGCTGGAGGATTTCCAGGTGAATTTTGCCTTCGGGATGAAACTTGGCGTAGACAAGGGAAGGAATTAGCACCGGCACATTGGCTACCTCCTACCGCCTTCGTTACCCGTTCAAGTTTCTGATTACTGCTATTGGTTCTTTCCTAGTCTGGTTGCCGTTCTTTGATACAAGCTGGTCCGTTCCTTAACGTGTTGGCCTCTGGAACCACTTACGTACAAGTGTTCTCCAAGTTTATTGCTCCTCCACCTTTTACCATTTTCCTTTTCATGTATTACTCTTACTCTTATTAGATTAAAGAGAGAACGCTAGCGAACACAAAGCTATAGATACAAACATTCTTGTAAGGCTCGCCTCTGTCTGTACAACCTTTCGACCGAAGGAATACGCCAGACGTTCTCTGTAGTCCACGTGACATCCCCAAACATGCATCTTAGGCCTGACAAGACCAACCCTGTTTACCAGAACTCTTAGTGGCATTGGCGTCACATATCGCATAATGATGTACTGGGCGGGAAACCCGATCAGGTGGCTGATGAAGCTAGGCCATCAAGTCGTTAATCTGAGGTTACTGCCGGATAGCAATCCTCTGAGATTATGTAGTGGGTTATCGTATTTTCTTTTGAAATGTTACGCTTAGCCCTATATGAATAGATATTCGGAGAGGGATAAGGTAGGTTGTATCCAAATGGTATTCAAATGGTGTTCAAGCGGGGGATCATAGTCCTGAGACTCACGTACCCAGGCGAACCTGTATGCCGCTTGTAACTCAGATATCTAAGCTAGCAAATATGCTAAAAGAAAAAAAGAAAAAGATAGAGAAAAACAAACGGAAAAGGGATTTAAACAAAAACAAAAAGCTAACTCGACAGCCTTTATAAAGCTAAGTGTATAACTTAAACCGGTTCCACTTGAACTCCAGCTTCTCAGACAGATATGCGCAGGGGGTATGTTTCAGCAGTAGCTTCATGACGAAGGACTCTCTGGGTTTCTTGACATTCCAGGACAACACCAAGGATAAGTTGGTGTCTTGGCCTGCCGACAGTCTGAAATCTCGCAGGGAAGAAACACGTCGTCATGTTTAAAACGGAGGTGGTGCTCCTTAAAGTTGCCGTGGCCGAAGCGGGCGGCCTGTACCCGAGCAACTATACCCCGCACAAGATCGTTCACAGAATATCTTTGTGCTAGTGTAGCATGGTACAGATTGGAGGTTAGCGTGAGAAAATACGCAGAGAAAGAAAAAGTCATAGTCATGAAAACAACATATAAAATACAAAAAGCCACAGCCTAGCGACAATAAAAAGGGTTGTAGAATACAGCAATCAACATTGAAATAGCCAGTTGATAACAACGACATCATTGAAGTCATCACAAAGTAAACTATGCATGTGACAGCTGTGCTTTGTCAAGACAATATAGGCATTCATGAGGAAGTGACAACTGCATTGGACATGGGCAGAAAATCAAAACATATGCGTCTAGTTGAAAGAAGCGCCTTATTTCTCTTGAGTGTCATTTTTAGCAACATTCCATCGTGTTGGAGTTAGCAGGTTACCTCACGACTTTAGCTATATTAGGATCTAAACAGCAATAAATAACGACACATGTGATAAGTAAAACAAGGTGTTGGCACCTGGCAGAGTTGAATCATTGTTCATATAACAAGATGAATTTCGAAGGCAGACAACTTAGACTTTCTTATTTCTAATTATGCTCTATGCTTCATATCATTGTTCCTCCACGAACCTTTGAGTCATTTCCTATTCTATACACATTATCAAGATTGACTACTCATCTTTGCAACACTGGTTGAATCAACTCTTATCATACTTCTTTTCACCTTCAACTAAAGACAGCCCAGTCCGGTGTTGGCACCAACATTTCCCTACATGGCGTCAACAACACCAAATGCGATATTTACACCAGCCCAGCTACGGGCTATTCGCAGGTTTCCTCTTCAACAATCCCTCCGCACTATCCAACACCCAAACCCCCATGCCGATAATTATCATAATTCGCTACTACATTCTATTCTCGTGGCGCTTGGTGATTCCATAGCTGCTCAGCGGTTGAGAATATGCTATGATGATCCCGAGACAGATGATGCTTTTCAAACTCCAAGATTCCTTACTTTCAGGACTGGGTTACTATACCTTGATTGGCTATTTGAGTCCGGAGCCATTGATCTGATCTTATCGCAACAACTCCTTAATGTAATCTTACAAAGGAGCCCAGATGAGGTTATCTGGCAAAGAGTTTATGAACTCCTGGTCAGCATGCCAAGAATCAGTCTACAGCCATCAGCATCCCCGATTCAGCCCAGCTACACAATTATACCTCCGGCCCAGCCCGGTCCCTTAAACGCACCCCCACCGACTGGTAATATTCAACTATCATCTTTATCTAAGAATAAGTCCTCAAGGACTACCAGTTCTCGCAACCAGTCCTCCCAGTCTTCATCGCAGGTTCCATCTACGAGTACTGCAAAAGTGATAGAATAATCTCTTGCTTTGGAAATTCAGGACTGTGTCTTCGAATGTGATCAGGAGCTTATCAATTCTTTTTTTCCCAAGGCCAACTGGACCCCCGATCAACGACTTCTGGAATCAAACATTCTTGCTAAATACAATTTTGCTCAACACAATCAAGGGAGTTGGATTGATTTCCCCACATCAGCTGCTCAACGAGACGTCTGGGACTGGTTGAATAGACTTGATGACCATATGGATCAGACCAATGAACTCCTGCCTCTTCTCGGTATGCGGCAAAGGATGAAAGAAACCGTGGATAAACCTGATATTTATCTTACCCGTCGTCAGACCTCCCCATGTGTTGACTCGAATCTGTATTACTGGGAGGATGTGCTTGTTGTTGGGAAGCATAAAAAATCAAACAAAAAGAACTTTAAAAGCTTATTAAAGTAACTGGCACGATACAGTCGTTGCATCTTCGAACATGATCCAACCCGATTTTTTGTCAACGGAATTTTGCTAAGAGCACAAGTGATGGATGTAATTATCTTCATACATGGCTTCGTTTTAGTTCATGAATTCAATATTCAAAACGAGCCTCGCCGGTTTGCGCAAGTTTGGACATCATATCTAACGATGGGCGATGTTGACATGGGATACAATACCTTTATTGAGACTGTTGGCAATCAAAAACGGATCACAGTTGGGAACCGGGCTTTCATCTTGGGACACCTCATGACTCATCCACCACGAGGCCTTATCTCCCGTGCCACCCTTTGCTTTTATGTCCAAAACCCTTCCGCAGTGGTCAAGATGTTATGGATTCAGGAGCACAGGACCTCTGAAGCCGATCTATTGATGCATGCCCAAGAGCGGGGCGTCACAGGTGTCGTGAAATTGCTTGGTGACCACCAGATGACAACAACGCGGGACATTATTGGAAATGCCGAGATGAACATGAGGTTTGCATTTCAGGACTAAACCAGATCCACTTGGATTCCAGTTTCTAGGACAGATATCAGTATAGGTAGTTGAGTAAATGGTCTGTCACTTGATCGTGGCATGCATTCAACAAGCACTAGTTATCTTCCGAGTGGTCATTAACTGTGGTCGTTGATGGCTTCAAAATGTTGGGTACTGGGGTATCTAAATAGGAAGACAACGGTCACTTCCCACTCATGTGGGAAGTGGTGGTTAATATTTAGCTGTTGTTAGAACGAAAACAACAGAATATTGGCTTTGAAGTGAGAAGGTAGATATGTATATTGGGCTATCGCAAGGTGACGGTACTGTTCTATTATTTTGGTATATTGGCTGGTCTTGTGTATACATGATTGGCCTCTCGCGAGTTATGAAGCTCTCACATTGTATATTTATTGTATTAGTGAGGTAATTCATGGCATTACATGATAGAATCCATATGTCGTTCACTATTCCAACTATTGGTGCCTTCTATATGTAATTACTATACCTGAGTCGTCTACCAAGTGCTTTCTATTCTGTGTCTTGAGACTTTAATGATCAAGTTGTTAACACCGATTGCGTTACCTGTCAACGTGATCTTGCAATTAAAAGTCTCCCCTGCTCTGATTAACTATATGTGTTGCTTTCTCGTTGAGAGTCTGTTTTGAATCTTTTTAATGGAAATATGAAAAGCTAGAAGGAGACCAGAACGGAATAAGGTGGCAATAGTAGTAAACAA